>AP025069.1:25631861-25701224 GCA_036186865.1 Eustoma russellianum | reverse complement strand
AGAATTTTCAAAAACTGTTTCAACCCATTTCAATATAGTGTGTGAGGAGTTATTGGTCAAATTTTCAGATCATTTGGACATTCACACAAATAGGAATTAATTTTTCAAAACCATCTACCGTTTCTGGCAGAATTGCACAATCTGAGTGCCAACGGTTTTTGAAGGGGTTAAAGGTTGAATTTTGATTTGAAATTTTTAGGGGACCCTCACAACATCTGAGGCTAAGTTCTCTCAAAATTTCATAATTTTTGGAGACCTCTAACCTAGTTTTTAAATCGTTTTAAAACTGGTACTGGAAACAGAATCTGTTTTCAGAACTTGAATTGTTCAAGTTTAAAGAAATTTTAAAAAGCACACTTTCCGCACCATCTATTCAACCCCCCCCCCTTCTAGTGGTTCCTTGCAGATCCTACAGTTGTGACTTTAAAATCATGTTAGGTTGGCAGAATGTTGAGAAATATGTTTGGATTATTTTCAAAGTCATGATTTTAAGTGGTAAATACATAAAAATGTCACACATGGTGTTATATGTGATTAAAGGTTAAAAAAAATTTAAAAAGTTGGCATCGATCTCTTAGGTTGTTGCACTTCGATCGATCAATGTACTTCGATCCCTCGCATCGATCGATCTATGTAAGGAGTGAATGTTCAAGACCTTACTGTGAGACATCGATCTCTAAACCTGAGACACATCGATCGATCGATGTACATCGAACCCTCACTTCGATCGATCGATGTAGGTCAGAGAAAAATTCTGAGACTCACCTAAGTTGAGGCACTTCGATCGATCGATGTATAGGGTTTTTAGAAATATTTTTCTAAAATGTGATAAAGTGATTGTTTTCATTTGTACATGATTTATACATGTTCATTATGTGAATATTATGTGTTTTGGTGTTTATAACTACTTTGTGACTAATGTGCCTTGGAAGTTTCTACAACTTACCAAAAAGGGCAAAATTGGTATTTTGAGTTTTGTAGGAACATGGTATGGTGGAAATACTGCAAGGACATATTCTTACCTTATTCATCATGACAAAGGTGCTATAATATTCATTTCTGATCATCGGGGTCATTTCTGGAGTTTTCTCTCACCAGGGGCATTTTGGTCATTTTACCCCTGAGGGTATTTTTGGTATTTTCACTCAAAGAATCTCTTGAGTATATTCTTATCGTCATTCTGGAGTTGAGTTATGATTATTTTGAAGATTATATGGTGGCTTTATATTATTTCTCTTACATGATGATATTATTGACTATAACGGGATATGTGACGAGTTGTGATATCACATTCGATTTCTTTCTTGAAGACTCTCTTCTATATATTATTAGAGTATATTTATCATAATTTTACAGAGAATTTAATGATGTTAAAGGTGTGGAAATGATCACAATATACACGAAGAATTTATGGGAATTTTAGAGTTACATGTTGATATAATCTTGTCAATTATTATTTGTGGATTTCTTCTTCAAAAATCTAAGTTGATATACATATATATGAGGCCAAGAACGTGTATATACAGGTTCCAAAGGTGGTTTATCTATTTTATGAGGTTATGACAAGTGGACCAATCAAAAAGAAGCTAGTTGGCAAAAATTGCCAACTAGGAAATGTTTGAATTTGTAGCCAACGGCTACAAGCTAATTTCTGCAGATTTGTTGGTCAAAATGGAGCCTTCACATGCCATACTCTTGTGCAAGGAGTTGAGTGTATCTTGGTGGCATTATCCGTTAGCATTATCTTCATTTTTCAAGAAAAATTCCAAGTCATTTTTGTGATAAAATTCGGCCAACATGTGTGTTCAAGGTGGACCAATTATGTTGTCTCATTTTGCCAAGTGTACAAGGTCAACCAATGATGTGAAGACAACTTGGACTTGATGATGAAGATGGTGACACATGTGCATTCTTATCTACAAGGCTCAATTCCACTATAAATAGGAGGCAATGATGAAGAAGTTGAAACACACTTGAATCTCACTTGAAAGCATTTGCTGATTTGTCTAGCTATCATCTTCTTGTTGTTGTTCTTGTTTCATTCTTTGTAGCAAAGGTGTTCTTGTTGTATTTGTTGAGTTACAAGCCTCTTGAGCTTCATTTGTAAGATTGATTAACCTATTTTGTAAGGCTACATCAATAGGTGGTAGAGGTGTTGCAACTAAGCGTTGCGTAGAAGGTTTTCATCCAAGTCTTGAATAGGGTTGGTGTATACCCCAAGGATCAAGCTTGGTTATTATTTTAAGTTCTTTCAAACCATAGTGAAATCCAAGGAAAGGTGTTCCATGGGACTGGAGTAGGTCACATTGACCGAACCAGGATAAATCCTCGGTGTTCTTGTCTTGTTTCTACCTTTCTGTTTTCTGCCCGTCTTTCACTGCAGTTTTCACACAACTTCTCACCTTTTGAAACAAATAGCTAAAAACTTTCAAAATTTTTGATTTTTGGTGGAGTTATACTTCATACCGTTAGCTTGCATTTGCAACAAGAATCACTTGACTTGAGCAAGGGAAAGTTAGTCTTTCAGTCTTTGCAAGATAACTGCTCCAATCTGGCTGCAATCTGACCAGTTTTGAGAAAACTTGAATTCTGTATTAATCAAGATCTTTTCAAGGTCAGGGCCTTTTGGAAACATAAACTCGACATCCTAAGGAGTGTTTTGACATAAATTTCAAATTTTTTGGTTAAGTATTCAAAGAGAAATACGTTTTTCAATTTCAGCAACATTCTGTCCAATTCTCTTCAGATTGACCATCTGAATCTTTTTATTTGTTTGAAGGGTCAAAGGATCATATTTTTGTTTTATTTTTGGACAGAGTCTTGCTAATACATTGAAGTTAAGTTCTGGAAAGTTTCATAATTTTTGGAGTTGTGTACAAGGAATTTTGAATTTTTCAAAAACGAATTCTGAATCCGAGGTAGTCTCAGATTCTGTTTTCAAAGGGGTTTTTAATTAAGGGTAGTAGTGTAATTTCCTCTAACCACTATTCACCCCCCTCTAGTGGTGTTTATTGCAGGTGCACGGTCCAACAATTGGTATCAGAGAAAGGTCGACACCACTCAAAGCAGCAAGATTCAACACCGTACAAACAACATGTTAGTGTATGTGCCCTAGGCCATGATTTGGATATTTATGTTATGCATTTATTATTAATAAAAGAGGTTTTATTATCATTACTGTTGGTTAGTATGTTACACAATTTTGATATATGTCCCTGATTCATTATTGTTATGGAGATAAAATAATTTATAATCAGTATGAGTATTGATTTGATAATCATGAGATGATTATGTGTATGGTGATACGAATCAATCTCATAGATACTTGTTAGAGAACAGTGTATTGGATAGACCCATCATGAGATTGCTACATGGATTAGCGTCATAAGTAAATCTCATGATAGTCATGTTTTAATCCTTTGACTTGAGATTGTCATAGTTTCCAACATAAGGACTATTATATTTTGACATGATCAAACGTTATCCGTAACTGGATAATAATAAAGGTCATGATTGAATGTGATAGAAATTATGTAGAGGATATTGAACAATCAAGATAGAATTTGTCCCTCTCTTTTGAGAGAGATATCTTTGGGCCCCTCGATTAGTGAGACTGTGAAATGCATGGCCGTGCTCAAATGAATTGATAGTGTGATCAATATCATTTGTTTTATCAGTCTACTTAGAGATCGAGTAATCATATGTTTGAACTATATAAGTATGACGCTGACCATGACTTATGTTCAAACTAGATATCGTGTGACAAAGGGATTAGTGCATGTACTATTATTAGGCTAGTTGGACTTTACTCGTATTAAATGGGTAGTTGTAATGCTTTGCTAGAGGCCAATTACGACTTATTGGTTTAATAGAGATTTAATCAACTACCAATTAATATGGGCCTATCGGGTCACACACAAGAATGCGTAAGGCTGATATTAATAATATTAATAATATTAATATTGGATATTAATTATTATTATTATTATCGTTTTAATATTAATAATATTAATATTGGATATTAATTATTATTATTATTATTATTATTTTTGGTTTTTTGGTGATTATATATACATGTGTATTATCGGATAATAACAAGAGAATCCATATCTGATATGGATTTTGAATATCCTGATAGAATCCGTATCTGATATGGATTTTGATTGGCATCCACTAATCCGATTAGGACTCGGATTCTGATGTCTACGTATGTGCATATATACTTGTGTATCTCGTATACACAAGACACACGAAAAATACACAGAGTCATAAGAAAACCCTAGAGCCGTTTTTGTGAAAAACGAGTTCTTCAGCCGCGCCGTTTGAAGAGCTAGCACTCCGGGCGGAAGCGTTCGTGTGGATACCGACAGAGGGTGTTCGTGATTTCGCACCTCTTCCATCTGCAGATTTCGAATCTACGGAGGTAATTTTTGATTTCTTTTGTCGAATTAAACGAACAACATGGATCCTTGGTAGGAAATCAGAGGTCAAGTTTTTGTTTTCCGCTGCGCGTTTTGCAGTGATCTCGGTTGATTTCCTAACACAACACAAGGCTAAGAAACAATATTTCAACGTATCCTGCTAGTCTCAAAACAAAGGTACTTACAATGGCAATAGTTTCTCACAAAGGTGAGTTGGAAAGTATGTCCACATAACGTCCTCCTCTTTTCGATGGTAATAATTTTGTTCATTGGAAACTAAGAATGAGGCTATTCTTAATGGATATAGACATCGATTTATGGTCTATAGTTGAAGATGGGTTGTACATTCTAATGAAAGTTGTATAAGTTAGTGGAGTCACACAAGAGGTTGAAAAATATAAAAGTCAATGGTCATCGAAAGATAAAGAGAAAATGTCCACAAAAGCTAAAGCTAAGCAATTACTTTTGAGTGGACTTACGACTTCTGAAGCAGGATATGTTTCAAATTGCACAAGTACACACGACATGTGGAAATCACTTGTATTAAAGCATGAAGGTACAAGAGGTGTAAAAGAATCAAAAATAAACATGCTTATAACTGAGATTGAATCTTTCAAAATGCAGCCAAATGAATCCATAACATCTATGAATTTGAGGATTACTAACATTTTTAATACCCTTGAAGCTTTAGGCAAATCATTCAAGAGCAATGAAAAGGTTCAAAGGTGATGCGAAGCCTTCCTGCTGAATGGGATCCAAAGGTCACGGCAATTGAAGAAAAGAAATCGATCACAAAAGTGGACGAATTGATAGGCTCACTAAGAGTATACGAGGTAAAACTAAACCAACGGAAGTCTAGTCATCTAAATCATCCGGTAAGTCAATAGCTTTCAAATCAACTGAATCACATACAAATAATGATGATAATAATAGTGATACTGAATTAGACGATGACTTGATATTGATAGCTAGAAAACTTAGAAAGTTTTTTAAACGTCCTAATAAGAATAGACAGCGATCTCTTCTTCTTCTTCTCAACCTAGGAAAAATAACGCTAACAAATGGTATAATAAAAAGTTAAAGTGTTATGAATGCGGTTAAAAAGGACACATCTCTTATAGTTGTCCGACAAAGAAAAACGCCAACAACAATAATAATAGTAACAATAAACAAGAAAAGGAGATGCAAAAAATCAAAGGCAAAGGAGACCAAGCCAAGGAAAGGCAAACGAGCAATGAAGGTGAGCACATGGAGCGACTCATCCGACTCAGAATCCGACACTGAGGAAGCTCAAGTCTGCTTCATATCCAACAAGGTAAGTCCTTATTCTGATGATGATTCTGATACTGACATGACATTTGACGAAATGTATGAAGAATTTTTAAGAAAACACGTTCACTATAAGAAGCTATTTAAAGAAAAGAAGAAACTAATTGAAGAAAACGACAAGTTGAAGACGTCCTACTTGGAGTTTTCTGATCAATTAGAATCTTTTAAACAAGAGTCTACTAATACTCTTGATTTTTTAGAGATTAAAATTGAATCATATAGGAAAAATGAACATACACTAAAAACTGAAAATAGCATGTTGAAATCTAAGGTAGAAAGTTGTGAAAATGAAATAATACAACTTAAATCTTCCAAACTTACATTAGAAAAAATGTTAGAACAATTTAAATCTGGTGCAAATATGTTAGATACACTTATATCATCACAAAAATATGAAAATGATAAAACTGGGTTAGGATATAAAGAAGTAAATGACAAAGTAGATAAAAAGACTAACTTTGCCTCATCTAGTACAAAAATGCCATATAATACAACGAAATCAAGAACAAAATTATTGCCATCAAAAAGAGGAGGGCGTTGTGTAGACATACCTTCCAACTCACCTTTGTGAGAAACAATAGCCATAGTATGTACCTTGGATTTGAGACAAGCAGTATATAAAGAATTGTTGTTTCTTGGCCTTGTATTGTACGTACGGTGTTGAATCTTGCTTCTTTTGAGTGGTGTTGGTCTGGCTCTGATACCAAATGTTGGACCGTGCACATGCAATAAACACCACTAGAGGGGGGGTGAATAGTGGTTAGCGGAAATTACACTACAACCCTTTGTTAAAATCCCCTTTGAAAACAGAATCTGAGACTACCTCAGATTCAGAACCCATTTTACAAAAATTCACAAATAATTGTACACAACTCCAAAAATTATGAAACTTTCCAGGATTGAACTTCAATGAGTTAACAAGACTCTCTCAAAAAATCAGACAAAAATAAGATCGTTTGACCCTTCAAACAAATAAAAAGATTCAGATGGTCAATCTGGACAGAATTGGACAGAATGTTGCTTATTTTGCAAAACGTGTTTCTCTTTGTATACTCAACCAAAAAGGTTGATCTTTATATCAAAACACTCCTTAGGATGTGTAGATGAAGTTTCCAAAAGGCCCTGACCTTAAACAATTCTTGAAAAATATAGAATTTAAGTTTTCTCAAAACTGGTCAGATTGCAGCCAGATTGGAGCAGTTATGTTGCAAAGACTGAAACACTAACTTTCCCTTGCTCAAATCAAGTGATTCTTGTTGCAAATGAAAGCTAACAGTCTGAATTATAACTCCACCAAAAATTACGAATTTTGAAAATGTTTAGATATTTTTTTAAATTGTGTGAAGTTGGGTGAAAACTGCAGTAAAAAACGGGCAGAAAACATAAATAAAGAAACAAGAGAAGAACACCGAGGATTTATCCTGGTTCGGTCAATGTGACCTACTCCAGTCCCAAGGAACACGTTTCCTTGGATTTCACTATGAAATGAGCACCTTACAACAAGAGCCAAGCTTGATCCTTGGGTTATACACCAACCCTATTCAAGACTTGGATAATCACCTTCTAAGCAACACTTAGTTGCAACTCCTCTAACACCTATTGATGTAGCCTTATAAAGATGGCTAATCAACTTACAAATGAAGCTCAAGAGGCTTGTAGCACAAAAAAAATATCAAGAACACCTTTGCTTACAACAAAATACAACAACAAGAACAAGAAGATGAATATGAAAGCTATAGAATGCTTGTGAGCTTCAAGTGTGTTTCATCTTCTTCACCAATGCCTCTATTTATAGTGTGAATTGAGCCTTGAACATAAGAATGCCAATGTGTCATCATCTTTATCATCAACTCCAAATGTCTTCTCATCATTGGTTGGCTTTGTACACTTGGCAAAATAAAACAACATGATTGGTCCACCTTGGCAAAATGATGTGGCCGAAAGTTTCAACTAAAATATGACTTGGAATTATCTTGAAAATGTGAAGATAATAGCACCATAAGAACTCCATCATCTTCTCAACTTTTTGGCAAGATAATAGGCATGTGAGAGGCCAATTTCAAATTGAAAATTCAGCTCCAAGAAGGATGTAGCCGTTGGCTACATTTCAAAAGTGTGTTTTTTTCTTTTCTTTTTCTTAATTAAATAAGAAAGGATAATACCACCAAATTATCCCCAACTTCAAGCACCATAATAGGACATGTGAAGTCTTCATTTGACTTCAAAAATCTGCTGAAATTTCACCAATAAAACAATATAGCCGTTGGCTATTTTTAATAAATTCCAAGTTGGCAATTTTGCCAACTAGCTCCTTTTTGGTTGGTCCACTTGTCTCCAACTCATAAAATGAACTCCACATCATATCCACCTTATTAATCACGTTTTTCCACATATATATAAGTGTAGCAATTCAGATTTTTGAAGAAGAAATAAATAGATAACACTAGACAAGATTATGTCAACGTGTAACACCGAAATTCCCCAATATTTCTTCTTATATGTTGAGATCATTTCCACACCTTTGACACTTTTAACATCTCTGAAAAATGATGATAAATGTTCTCTTATAACATATATAAGAGGGTCTTCGAGAAAAATTAGAATGTGACATCTCAAATCGTCACATATCCAGCTATAGTCAATAATATCATCGGTTGAGAGAAAAAGATATAAGATCACCATATTATCTTCAAAATAATAATAACACAGCTCCAGAATGAAGATAATAATATGCTCAAGAGATTCCTTGAGTGAAAATACCAAAAATACCCTCGGGGGTAAAATTACCAAAATACCCCTGGTGTGAGAAAACTCCAGAAATGATCCCGATGGTCAGAAATAATCATGATACCAACTTAGTCATGATAAATAGTATAAGAATGTGCTCTTGAAATATTTCCACCATATCATGTTCCTACAAAACTCAAAATACCAATTTTGCCCTTTTTGGTAAGTTGTAGAAACTTCCAAGGCATGTTAGTCACACGACAATAATAATCACCAAAAACACATAACATTCACATAATGAACATGTATAAATCATATACAAATAAAAACAACCAATTCATCACATTTTAGAAAATTATTTCAAAAAAAACTAAACATCAATATCATTTTTCTTCACTTATTCATCTTTTTCATTTATAACACCATATGTGACATGTAACACTTAAAATCATGACTTTGAAAATTATCCAAACATATTTCTCAACATTCTCCCCCTTTTGGATGATTTTCAAAATAACCTAACATGATTTTAATGTCACAACTTATAATTAAAAATTTAACCAAATGTTTTCAACTTTTAAATAGTATGTTGCTCCCCCTCAACTCATACTCTCCCCCTTAACCTATACTCAACTCATAACCAATTGAAACTTATCATTTCATACCAAATGATGACTCCCCCTTAACCTATACTCAACTCATAACCAATTGAAACTTATCATTTCATACCAAATGATGACTTACCAACTAAAATCTAAAATCATGTGCTTATTCTATCTCCCCCTTTATTTTGCAAATCATGCAAAAGATAGAACTATACAATGGTATCGTAAGTCATCATACCTAACTTGGCACGCAAGTTTTCAAACAAGGCTTGATTAAGGGGTTTGGTAAAGATATCAGCAATTTGGTGATCAGTTCTTATATGGTTTATCACTATGTCCTCATTTTGAACATGATCGCGAAGAAAGTGGTATCGCACCTCAATGTGTTTGGCCTTAGAATGAAGCACCGGATTCCGGGAAAGATTGATTGCACTTGTGCTATCGCAGAAAATTGGAATCTTTTTCATTTTAATGCCAAAATCACTAAGTTGCTGTTTAAGCCAAAGTATTTGGGTAGTACATAAACTCAAAGCAATATACTCGGCTTCAGTGGTAGAAAGAGCTACACTAGCTTGCTTTTTAGAAAACCAAGAGATCAAATTTGTTCCTATGAATTGACATGTGCCGCTAGTGGATTTTCTATCTAACTTGCAACCACCATAATCAGCATCACTATATGTGTGTAATTCCAACTTAGCGTTTCTATCATACCATAGTCCTAAGTGAGGTGTATGCTTAAGATATCTAAAGATCTTTTTCACTGCATTGTAATGTGATACCTTAGGACAAGATTGAAACCTAGCACACATACATACACTAAACATGATGTCAGGTCTTGATGCAGTTAAGTATAACAGTGATCCAATCATAGACCTATAGAGTGTGTCATCAAAAGGTTTACCATTTTCATCCTTATCAAGTTTGGTACTAACACTCATGGGGGTAGTTGTAGGTTTCAACTCTTCAAAACCAAACTTCTTAATCATATCATTGACATACTTAAGTTGGCTAATATGAATTCCTTGAGGGGTTTGTTTAATTTGAAGTCCTAAGAAATAATTCAACTCTCCTACCATTGACATTTCAAACTCCGACTTCATACACTCTTCAAAGTCTTTTACTAAGGTAGGGTTAGTTGAACCAAAGATGATATCGTCAACGTATATTTGAACTATTAACAAATCATTACCTTTTCTTTTTAGGAATAATGTGTTGTCTATAGTTCCCCTTTGATAATTATTTGCAATAAGAAAGTTTGCAAATCTATCATACCAAGCTCTTGGAGCTTGTTTCAAACCATATAAAGCTTTCTTAAGCTTGTACACATGGTTAGGATTCTTTGGATCTTCGAATCCAGGGGGTTGTTTGACAAACACCTCTTCTTGGATGTATCCATTCAAGAATGCACTCTTGACATCCATTTGGAAGAGCTTAATATTGCTTAGACTTGCAATTGCAAGTAACAATCTAATTGCTTCTAGTCGTGCAACGGGTGCAAAGGTTTCTTCATAATCTATACCTTCTTGTTGATTGTATTCTTGTGCGACTAGTCTAGCTTTATTTCTTGTAATGTTTCCTTGTTCGTCCATCTTATTCCTAAACACCCATTTAGTACCTATGATAGACTTATCTTCAGGTTTAGGTACTAAGTCCCACACATTGTTCCTTGTGAATTGGTTCAATTCCCCATGCATAGCTTCTATCCATGTTATGTCACCTAAGGCTTCCTTTACATTCTTAGGTTCTAATTGTGAGATTAAGCTATGTCCTTCAAGTTGACTTATATTTCTACGTGTTCTAACCCCAACACTTGTATCCCCAATGATTAATTCTCTAGGGTGTCACCAATTCCTAGATCGACTAGGTTCACCCTCATCTTGTTCAAATGTTTCATTAGTGTGAACATTATCATATGTAACTGGATCATTAGTTACATTATCTTCCAATTGCAAAGTTTCTTCATTTATATCACCTAAGGGTTCATGCATGTCTTGTTCAGGGGGAGTTGGTTCTAGATGATCAAGTACAGGCTCAAGTAATACATCATCATCAAACATATTTTCAACATTTGTTTCTTGTTTATGTTGATGTTTATTACTAACTTCAAAGCATGCATTTTCATTAAATTTCACATGTATGGATTCAATTATTTTTCTAGATGCAGGATTATAACACCTATATGCTCTTGAGTTAGTTGAATACCCAACAAATATGCATTCAATAGACTTTTGTTCAAATTTATCTAGATTATCCTTAGTGTTTAGCACAAAACATTTACATCCAAATACTTTAAGATAATCTATTTTAGGTTGTCTATTGTTTAGCAATTCATAAGGCGTTTTATTTAATTTCTTTCTAATAGTTAGCCTATTTATAATATAGCATGCACAACTAACAGCTTCAGCCCATAAATATTTAGGTAGTTTATTTTCACAAAGCATTGTCCTAGCAACTTCTTGAATCATTCTATTTTTACGTTCAACAACTCCATTGAGTTGTGGTGTTCTAGATGGTGAGAATTCATGCTTAATTCCATATAATTCACAAAATTTGATTACATCTTTGTTTTTAAATTCTCCACCTCTATCACTTCTAATCTTTTTAACATTTTCTTCATAAATGTTTTCAAGTTGCTTGATAAGGGTTTCGATTGTTAATGGAGCATCGTCTTTGTGTGTTAAGAACAATGTCCATGTGTAGCGTGAGTAATCATCTACTATGACACACACATAGTAGTGTCCACCCAGACTTCTTGTCCTACTTGGACCAAATAAGTCTAAGTGAAGCAATTCTAGTACATGACTAGTACTCACTTCATGTTTCGGTTTTAACGTTTCTTTAATGTGTTTTCCCTTAATACATGTTTCACACATTTGAAAATTATCTAAGTCTAACTTAGGCATTCCTCTAATTAGATTCTTCTTAGACAATTTCTTAATAGTTGAAATTCCTATATGACCTAATCTTCTATGCCATAAATTTACATCTAAGTCATGTGATATTAGACATTTAACCTTAGCATCTAACATGTTATCTAAGGTAAGAGTATAAATATTTCCATCTCTATTTCCTTTTAATACTATTTCTCCTTTTTCATTTATTATATCACAAGAATTGGGAAGAAAGGAGACATTATAACCACAATCTATAAGTTGAGAAATACTAAGTAAATTATAGGATAGATTGCTTACTAATAACACATTTCGTATTTGAAATGTGTTAGGGTCCCCAATTGTTCCTTTTCCAACAACTTGTCCTTTGTTGTTATCACCGAATGTTACTTTTCCTCCATTCTTGATATGTTCCAATTCGATGAATAACTTGGGGTTGCCTGTCATATGCCTCGAACATCCACTATCTAAAAACCATTTGGTTTTTAGATTCTTTGACTTTGCCTTCTTCTTGCATTCCTTGCGTTTATCCTACAATGGAGACAAAGTTTTAGGTACCCTTTATTTGGGTCCTTGAATGTTAGGGGCATTATTCTTGTTTAGATAACCCTTAGGTATCCAAACTTGAACATACCTTTTAGGCACATTTTTAGCATGGTTAAAATAAGATGGATAAGCATATACATGATTATTCCACATAAGTGAAGATGCATTGTTATACATGTTGTGCCATGGTTGATAATCATTATAGGATGGCCGAATTTTATAATGTGCATAAGGCATGCGATTTTGTTTCTTGAATGGCGCAGTATAAGTGTATTCATAGGCATTTCTATAAGACTTATAAGAGTGTTGCCTATACTTAGGTTCATAATAAGTTGGATGCTTTTTATTATGTCTAGTTGCATTTGTATACATATAGGCATAGTTTCTAGGTTGTCTAGATGCAAAGTTTGGCCTAGATGTATAGTTATGCGTGTGTGTTTTTATGGGTGTATGCTGCATCTTTATCTTTGAATAAGTAGAAGAAGGAGTAGAAGAAGATTTAGCAGAAAAATTTGTTTTTATAACTTTATAAGGTTGTTTCGTAGTTGATGATACAAACTTAGTCTTTTTATCTGATTTGTCATCTTCTTCTTTATATCCCAATCCAGTTTTATCATTTCCATACTTTTGTGATGATATAAGTGTATCTAACATATTTGCACCAGATTTAAATTGTTCTATCATTTTTTCTAAGGTAAATTTAGAAGACTTAAGTTGCACTATTTCATTTTCACAACTTTCTAACTTAGATTTTAACATTTTATTTTCCATTTGTAACTTTTGTTCATCTTTCCTATATGATTCAATTTTATTCTCTAAAGAATCAAGAGTATTAGTAGACTCTCGTTTAAGAGATTCTAGTTGATCGGAAAATTCCAAGTTGGACGTCTTCAACTTGTCATTTTCTTCAACTAGTTTCTTCTTTTCTTTAGAGAGCCTCTTACAGTGAGCATGCATTCTTAGGAATTCTTCATACATTTCATCTAATGTCATGTCACTATCAGAATCACTATCAGAAGAAGAACATACCTCGTTGGATACGAAGCAGACTTGAGCTTCCTCGGTTTCGGATTCTGAGTCGGATGAGTCGCTCCATGTGCTCACCTTCATTGCCCGTTTCCCTTTTCTTGCCTTAGACTCCTTTGTCTTTGTCGTTTGAGCCTCCTTGTCCTTGGCTTGTTTATTATTGTTGCGGTTATTATTATTTTTCTTCGTGGGACAGTCGTATGAAATATGTCCTTTTTGACCGCATTCATAACACTTTTAAGTCTTTATTATACCATTTGTTTGTGTTATTCTTCCTAGGTTGAGAAGAAGAAGAAGAATTACGTTGTATATTCCTGTTTGGACGTTTGAAAAACTTTCTAAGTTTTCTAGCGATCAATATCAAGTCATCGTCTAATTTAGTATCACTATTGCTACATCGTTACTAGCATGTGTTTCGGTTGTTTTGAAAGCTATTGACTGACCAGATGACTTAGAAGATTCAGACTTTCGTTGGTTCAGTTTTACCTCATAGACTTTAAGAGACCCGATCAATTCATCCATCTTGGTGATTGACTTTGTCTCCTCGATTGCAGTCACCTTTGGATCCCATTCAGCAGGGAGACTTTGTAGCACCTTTTGAACCTTTTCACTGTTCGAAAATGACTTCCCTAAAGCTTCAAGGGCATTGAAAATATTAGTAATCCTCAAATCCATAGATACTATGGATTCGTTTGGCAACATATTGAAAGTCTCTAATTCAGTCATAAGCATGTTTATTTTTGACTCTTTAACACCACTAGTACCTTCATGCTTTAATACAAGTGATTTTCACATGTCGTGTGCGCTTGTGCAATTTGACACATATCCTGCTTCAGAAATTGTAAGTCCATTTAAAAGTAATTGCATAGCTTTAGCATTCATGGACATTTTCTTTTTATCATCCGATGACCATTCACTTTTATATTTTTCAACCTCTTGAGTTACTCCACTAACTTGTATAACTTTCGTTGGAATGTACGGCCCATCTTCAACTATAGACCATAAATCGATGTCTATAGCCATTAAGAATAGCCTCATTCTTAGTTTCCAATAACAAAATTATTGCCATCAAAAAGAGGAGGGCGTTGTGTAGACATACCTTCCAACTCACCTTTGTGAGAAACAATAGCCATAGTATGTACCTTGGATTTGAGACAAGCAGTATATAAAGAATTGTTGTTTCTTGGCCTTGTATTGTACGTACGGTGTTGAATCTTGCTTCTTTTGAGTGGTGTTGGTCTGGCTCTGATACCAAATGTTGGATCGTGCACCTGCAATAAACACCACTAGAGGGGGGGGTGAATAGTGGTTAGCGGAAATTACACTACAACCCTTTGTTAAAATCCCCTTTGAAAACAGAATCTGAGACTACCTCAGATTCAGAACCCATTTTTCAAAAATTCACAAATAATTGTACACAACTCCAAAAATTATGAAACTTTCCAGAATTGAACTTCAATGAGTTAACAAGACTCTGTCCAAAAATCAGACAAGAAGAAGATCGTTTGACCCTTCAAACAAATAAAAAGATTCAGATGGTCAATCTGGACAGAATTGGACAGAATGTTGCTTATTTTGCAAAACGTGTTTCTCTTTGTATACTCAACCAAAAAGGTTGATCTTTATATCAAAACACTCCTTAGGATGTGTAGATGAAGTTTCCAAAAGGCCCTGACCTTAAACAAATCTTGAAAAATACAGAATTTAAGTTTTCTCAAAACTGGTCAGATTGCAGCCAGATTGGAGCAGTTATCTTGCAAAGACTGAAACACTAACTTTCCCTTGCTCAAATCAAGTGATTCTTGTTGAAAATGAAAGCTAACAGTCTGAATTATAACTCCACCAAAAATTACGAATTTTGAAAATGTTTAGCTATTTTTTTAAATTGTGTAAAGTTGGGTAAAAACTGCAGTCAAAAACGGGCAGAAAACATAAATAAAGAAACAAGAGAAGAACACCGAGGATTTATCCTGGTTCGGTCAATGTGACCTACTCCAGTCCCAAGGAACACCTTTCCTTGGATTTCACTATGAAATGAGCACCTTAAAACAAGAGCCAAGCTTGATCCTTGGGTTATACACCAACCCTATTCAAGACTTGGATAATCACCTTCTAAGCAACACTTAGTTGCAACTCCTCTAACACCTATTGATGTAGCCTTATAAAGATGGCTAATCAATCTTACAAATGAAGCTCAAGAGGCTTGTAGCACAAAAAAAATATCAAGAACACCTTTGCTTACAACAAAATACAACAACAAGAACAAGAAGATGAATATGAAAGCTATAGAATGCTTGTGAGCTTAAAGTGTGTTTCATCTTCTTCACCAATGCCTCTATTTATAGTGTGATTTGAGCCTTGAAGATAAGAATGCCAATGTGTCATCATCTTCATCATCAACTCCAAATGTCTTCTCATCATTGGTTGGCTTTGTACACTTGGCAAAATAAAACAACATGATTGGTCCACCTTGGCAAAATGATGTGGCCGAAAGTTTCAACTAAAATATGACTTGGAATTATCTTGAAAATGTGAAGATAATAGCACCATAACAACTCCATCATCTTCTCAACTTTTTGGCAAGATAATAGGCATGTGGGAGACCAATTTCAA
Organism: Eustoma russellianum; assembly: GCA_036186865.1. NCBI lineage: Eukaryota > Viridiplantae > Streptophyta > Magnoliopsida > Gentianales > Gentianaceae > Eustoma > Eustoma russellianum. The sequence goes on along the minus strand of AP025069.1, from coordinate 25,685,066 downwards.
ATTGAAAATTCAGCTCCAAGAAGGATGTAGCCGTTGGCTACATTTCAAAAGTGTGTTTTTTTCTTTTCTTTTTCTTAATTAAATAAGAAAGGATAATACCACCAAATTATCCCCAACTTCAAGCACCATAATAGGACATGTGAAGTCTTCATTTGACTTCAAAAATCTGCTGAAATTTCACCAATAAAACAATATAGCCGTTGGCTATTTTTAGTAAATTCCAAGTTGGCAATTTTGCCAACTAGCTCCTTTTTGGTTGGTCCACTTGTCTCCAACTCATAAAATGAACTCCACATCATATCCACCTTATTAATCACGTTTTTCAACATATATATAAGTGTAGCAACTCAGATTTTTGAAGAAGAAATAAATAGATAACACTAGACAAGATTATGTCAACGTGTAACACCGAAATTCCCCAATATTTCTTCTTATATGTTGAGATCATTTCCACACCTTTGACACTTTTAACATCTCTGAAAAATGATGATAAATGTTCTCTTATAACATATATAAGAGGGTCTTCGAGAAAAATTAGAATGTGACATCTCAAATCGTCACATATCCAGCTATAGTCAATAATATCATCGGTTGAGAGAAAAAGATATAAGATCACCATATTATCTTCAAAATAATAATAACACAGCTCCAGAATGAAGATAATAATATGCTCAAGAGATTCCTTGAGTGAAAATACCAAAAATACCCTCAGGGGTAAAATTACCAAAATACCCCTGGTGTGAGAAAACTCCAGAAATGATCCCGATGGTCAGAAATAATCATGATACCAACTTAGTCATGATAAATAGTATAAGAATGTGCTTTTGAAATATTTCCACCATATCATGTTCCTACAAAACTCAAAATACCAATTTTGCCCTTTTTGGTAAGTTGTAGAAACTTCCAAGGCATGTTAGTCACACGACCATAATAATCACCAAAAACACATAACATTCACATAATGAACATGTATAAATCATATACAAATAAAAACAACCAATTCATCACATTTTAGAAAATTATTTCAGAAAAAACTAAACATCAATATCATTTTTCTTCACTTATTCATCTTTTTCTATTATAACACCATATGTGACATGTAACACTTAAAATCATGACTTTGAAAATTATCCAAACATATTTCTCAACAAGAAGGAGGCAAAGTCCAAGAATCTAAAAACTAAATGATATTTAGATAGTGGATGTTCACGGCATATGACGGGCAATCCCAAACTATTCACCGAGTTGGAACATATAAAGTATGGAGGAAAGGTAACATTCGGTGACAACAACAAAGAACAAGTTGTTGGAAAAGGAACAATTGGGGACCGTAACACATTTCAAAAATGAAATGTGTTGTTAGTAAGTAATCTTTCTTATAATTTATTAAGTATTTCTCAACTTATAGATTGTGGATATAATGTTTCTTTTCTTCCCAATTCTTGTGATATAATAAATTAAAAAGAGAAAATTGTATTAAAAGGAAATAGAGATGGTAACATTTATACTCTTACCTGAGATAACATGTTAGATGCTAAGGTTAAGTGTTTAATATCACATGACTTAGATGTGAATTTATGACATAGAAGATTATGCCATATAGGAATTTCAATCATCAAGAAATTATCTAATAAGAATTTAATTAGAGGAATGCCTAAGTTAGACTTAGATAATTTTCAAATGTGTGAAACATGTTTTAAAGGAAAACACATTGAAGAAACATTAAAACCGAAACATGAAGTGAGTACTAGTCATGTACTAGAATTGTTTCACTTAGACTTATTTAGTCCAAGTAGGACGAGAAGTCTAGGTGGACACTACTATGTGTGTGTCATAGTAGATGATTACTCACGATACACATGGACATTGTTCTTAACACACAAAGACGATGCTCCATTGGCAATCGAAACTCTCATTAAGCAACTCGAAAACATTTACGAAGAAAATGTTAAACGAATTAGAAGTGATAGAGGTGGCGAATTTAAAAACAAAAATATATTCAAGTTTTGTGAAATATATGGAATTAAGCACGAATTCTCACCACCTAGAACACCACAACTCAATGAAGTTGTTGAACGTAAAAATAGAACAATTCAAGAAGTTGCTAGAACAATGTTATGTGAAATCAAAGTACCTAAATATTTATAGGCTGAAGCTGTTAGTTGTGTATGCTATATTTTAAATAGGCTTTCTATTAGAAAGAAATTGAATAAAACACCTTATGAATTATTAAATAATAGACAACCTAAAGTAGATTATCTTAAGGTTTTTGGTTGTAAATGTTTTGTTTTGAACACTAAGGATAATCTAGACAAGTTTGAAGAAAAGTCTATTGAATGTATATTTGTTGGTTATTCAACTAATTCAAGAGCATATAGGTGTTATAATACTGCATCTAGAAAAATAATTGAATCCATACATGTGAAATTCAATGAAAATGCATGCTTTGAAGTTAGTGATAAAAATCAACATAAACAAGAAACTAATGCTGAAAATATGTTTGATGATGATGTATTACTTGAGCCTGTACTTGATAATCTAGAACCAACTCACCCTGAACAAGACATGCATAAACCCTTAGATGAAATAAATGAAGAGACTTTGCAATTGGAAGATAATACAACTAATGATCCAATTACATATGACAATGTTCATACAAATGAAACAATTGAACAAGATGAAGGAGAACCTAGTCAACCTAGAAATTGGTGGCATCCTAAAGAATTAATCATTGGGGATCCAAGTGTTAGGGTTAGAACACGTAGAAACATAAGTCAACCTGAAGGACATAGCTTAATCTCACACTTAGAACCTAAGAATGTCAAAGAAGCCTTAGGTGATATATCATGGATAGATGTCATGCATGAGGAATTGAATCAATTCGCCAGGAACAACGTTTTGACTTAGTACCTAAACCCGAAAACAAGTCGATAATAGGAACGAAATGGGTATTTAGGAATAAAATGGATGAACAAGAAAACATCACATGAAATAAGGCTAGACTAGTCGCACAAGGTTATAATCAACAAGAAGGAATAAATTATGAAGAAACCTTTGCACATGTTGCATGACTAGAAGCAATAAGATTGTTACTTGCGATTGCAAGTCTAAGCAACATCAAACTCTTCCAAATGGATGTCAATGGTGCACTCTTAAATGGATACATCCAAGAAGAGGTGTTTGTCAAACAACCCCTTGGATTCGAAGATCCAAAGGATCCTAATCATGTTTACAAGTTTAAGAAAGCTCTATATGGTTTGACACAAGCTCCAAGAGCTTGGTATGATATATTTACAAACTTTCTTATTGCAAATAATTATCAAAGGGGGACCATAGACAACACATTATTCCTAAGAAGAAAAAATAATGACTTGTTACTAGTTCAAATCTATGTAGATGATATAATCTTTGGTTCAACCAACCCTACTTTAGTAAAAGACTTCGAAGAGTGTATGAAGTCAGAATTTGAAATGTCAATGGTAGGAGAGTTGAATTACTTATTAGGACTTCAAATCAAACAAACCCCTCAAGGAATTCACATTAGCCAACTTAAGTATGTCAATGATATGATTAAGAAGTTTGGCTTTGAAGAGTTAAAACCAACACCTACACCCATGAGTGTTAGCACCAAATTAGATAAGGATGAAAATGGTAAACCTTTTGATGACACACTATATAGGTCTATGATTGGATCATTGCTATACTTAACCGCATCAAGACCTGATATCATGTTTAGTGTGTGTATGTGTGCCAGGTTTCAATCTTGCCCTAAAGTTGCTAGGTTTCAATCTTGCCCTAAAGTCTCACATTATAATACGGTGAAAAATATCTTTAGATATCTTAAACACACACCTCACTTAGGACTTTGGTATGATAGCAACGCTAAGTTGGAATTATACGCATATAGTGATGCTGATATGGTGGTTGCAAATTAGAAAGAAAATCCACTAGTTGTACGTGTCAATTCATAGGAACCAACTTGACCTCTTGGTTTTTTAAAAAGCAAGCTAGTGTAGCTCTTTCTACCATAGAAGCCGAGTATATATCCTTGAGTTTACGCACTAGACAAATACTTTGGCTTAAACAACAACTTAGTGATTTTGGCATTAAAATGAATAAGATTCCAATTTTCTGTGATAGCACAAGTGCGATCAATCTTTCACGGAATCCAGTACTTCATTCTAAGGTCAAACACATTGAGGTGCGATACCACTTTCTTCGAGATCATGTTCAAAATGAGAATATAGTAATAAAACATATAAGAACTGATCATCGAATAGCTGACATCTTCACCAAATCCCTTAATCAAGCCAATTTTGAAAACTTACGAGCCAAGTTAGGTATGATGACTTACGATACTATCACATAGTTCTATCTTTTGCATGATTTGAAAAATAAAGGGGGAGATAGAATAAGAACATGATTTTAGTTGGTAAGTCATGATTTGGTTGAATAATATGGTAAGTCATGATTTGATTGAATAATATGCTAAGATTCAATTGGTATACGTTTTGGAGCATAGGTTCAGGGGGAGAGTATAATTTGAGGGAGAGCACATGAATACATGAGTATAGATAGTTTGAAAACAATTGGTAATTGGTTTGTAAAACAGTTGGTACAGATTTGGTGAAACGATTGGTGAGGTTTTCAAACACAATTCAATTAGTTTAAAACTGGTAGATTTATGATAAACAATTGGTAGTTGTGACTTTAAAATCATGTTAGGTTGGGAGAATGTTGAGAAATATGTTTGGATTATTTTCAAAGTCATGATTTTAAGTGGTAAATACATAAAAATGTCACACATGGTGTTATATGTGATTAAAGGTTAAAAAAAATTTAAAAAGTTGGCATCGATCTCTTAGGTTGTTGCACTTCGATCGATCAATGTACTTCGATCCCTCACATCGATCGATCTATGTAAGGAGTGAATGTTCAAGACCTTACTGTGAGACATCGATCTCTAAACCTGAGACACATCGATCGATCGATGTACATCGAACCCTCACTTTGATCGATCGATGTAGGTCAGAGAAAATATCTGAGACTCACCTAAGCTGAGGCACTTCGATCGATCGATGTCTATGGTTTTTAGAAATATTTTTCTAAAATGTGATAAAGTGATTGTTTTCATTTGTACATGATTTATACATGTTCATTATGTGAATATTATGTGTTTTTGGTGTTTATAACTACTTTGTGACTAATGTTCCTTGGAAGTTTCTACAACTTACCAAAAAGAAAAAAATTGGTATTTTGAGTTTTGTAGGAACATGGTATGGTGGAAATACTGCAAGGACATATTCTTACCTTATTCATCATGACAAAGGTTCTATAATATTCATTTCTGACCATCGGGGTCATTTCTGGAGTTTTCTCTCACCAGGGGCATTTTGGTCATTTTACCCCTGAGGGTATTTTTTGTATTTTCACTCAAAGAATCTCTTGAGTATATTCTTATCGTCATTCTGGAGTTGAGTTATTTATTATTTTGAAGATTATATGGTGGCTTTATATTATTTCTCTCACATGATGATATTATTGACCATAGCGGGATATGTGACGAGTTGTGATGTCACATTCGATTTGTTTCTTGAAGACTCTCTTCTATATATTATTGGAGTATATTTATCATAATTTTACAGAGAATTTAATGATGTTAAAGGTATGGAAATGATCACAATATACACGAAGAATTTATGGGAATTTTGGAGTTACATGTTGACATAATCTTGTCAATTATTATTTGTGGATTTCTTCTTCAAAAATCTGAGTTGATATACATATATATGAGGCCAAGAACGTCTATATACAGGTTCCAAAGGTGGTTTATCTATTTTATGAGGTTATGACAAGTGGACCAATCAAAAAGAAGTTAGTTGGCAAAAATTGCCAACTAGGAAATGTTTGAATTTGTAGCCAACGGCTACAAGCTAATTTCTGCAGATTTGTTGGTCAAAATGGAGCCTTCACATGCCATATTCTTGCGCAATGAATTGAGTGTATCTTGGTGGCATTATCCCTTAGCATTATCTTCATTTTTCAAGAAAAATTCCAAGTCATTTTTGTGATAAAATTCGGCCAAGTGTTAAAGGTGGACAAATTATGTTGTGTCATTTTGCCAAGTGTACAAGGTCAACCAATGATGTGAAGACAACTTGGAATTGATGATGAAGATGGTGACACATGTGCATTCTTATCTACAAGGCTCAATTCACACTATAAATAGGAGGCAATGATGAAGAAGTTGAAACACACTTGAATCTCACTTGAAAGCATTTGCTGATTTGTCTAGCTATCATCTTCTTGTTGTTGTTCTTGTTTTATTCTTTGTAGCAAAGGTGTTCTTGTTGTATTTGTTGAGTTAAAAGCCTCTTGAGCTTCATTTTTAAGATTGATTAGCCTATTCTGTAAGGCTACATCAATAGGTGGTAGAGGTGTTGCAACTAAGCGTTGCGTAGAAGGTGTTCATCCAAGTCTTGAATAGGGTTGGTGTATAACCCAAGGATCAAGCTTGGTTATTATTTTAAGTTGTTTCATACCATAGTGAAATCCAAGGAAAGGTGTTCCTTGGGACTGGAGTAGGTCACATTGACCAAATCAGGATAAATCCTCGGTGTTCTTGTCTTGTTTCTACCTTTCTGTTTTCTGCCTGTTTTTCACGTTAGTTTTCACACAACTTCTCACCTTTTGAAACAAATAGCTAACAACTTTAAAAATTTGTGATTTTGGGTGGAGTTATATTTCATACTGTTAGCTTGCATTTGCAACAAGAATCACTTGACTTGAGCAAGGGAAAGTTAGTCTTTCAGTCTTTGCAAGATAACTGCTCCAATCTGGCTGCAATCTGACCAGTTTTGAGAAAACTTGAATTCTGTATTAATCAAGATCTTTTCAAGGTCAGGGCCTTTTGAAAACATAAACTCGACATCCTAAGGAGTGTTTTGACATAAATTTCAAATTGTTTGGTTAAGTATTCAAAGAGAAATACGTTTTTCAATTTCAGCAACATTCTGTCCAATACTGTTCAGACTGATCATCTGAATCTTTTTATTTGTTTGAAGGGTCAAAGGATCATATTTTTGTTTTATTTTTGGACAGAGTCTTGTTAATACATTGAAGTTAAGTTCTGGAAATTTTCAAAATTTTTGGAGTTGTGTACAAGGAATTTTGAATTTTTCAAAAACGAGTTCTGAATCTGAGGTAGTCTCAGATTCTGTTTTCAAAGGGTTTTTAATTAAGGGTAGCAGTGTAATTTATGCTAACCACTATTCACCACTTCTAGTGGTGTTTATTGCAGGTGCACGGTTCAACAAAACAATCTGTGCCTTCATCTCTTTAGACACCCTTGCCAACCGAAAGTCCCACTCAATGTCATCTAACCACCTCTCTGCCTTGCCTGTATCTGGCTTTGCGTCAAAACTGAGAACTTTGGTTATGACCAACTGTTCGTAGCATAATCCACTGCTTCTATGAGGCCATGGTTGTTTGGATGATCATGGTGGAGCCTGAGCAGACTCACTTATCAGGCAGAATCGTATCAAAGCCTCAAAAAACGAACGGAGTATCTCCCCCGGAAAGTGAGCCACCGGAGAGAGAATCTGTGCCGACAGTGACGATGTCTGCTATGGCACTGGTGATAACCCCTGAAGGGAAAGCGATGGTGTCTGCTTATCGAATTGCGATGACATCCTATTTCAAACAGTTAAATTGGAACCATTAGTTAATATATTATATAAGCATTAGTAAACATCTTATGTTTTAAAGTGTTATGCATATTTAGAGGTAAGCAGTTTACGTATTATGACCATAAGTTAATTTATCCAGTACTAAGGAAAAGTATATTATCCCTGATATCTTTTCTAATCCATTCTAGGGGAGCTATTCTAAGGTTGTCGCACACAGTCTATGATTAGATACTTAGACTCTACGGTCTTCGCTTAATTCTATGATCATCCCCCAAGTAATACGATCATAACCTATTGCATGTCGTCGCTTACTTTATGTAGTCTGCTGTGGATCTAGAGCTTTTGCTCTGATACCACCTGTAGCGCCCTGCTCGAGACTAGGGTCTCAGAACGGTGCACCCATCGTACTCTGTTACAAGAAGTACAAGGCATCGATAACTGTCATATGCACGTGGACATAAACATGTATCAAAATCGCAAAAGCATCATAAATATACAAAGCATAATAGACAAGCATCAGGCAGAAAACTAAATCTGAATACATCTGAAGTTTCACCGGTACAAAGTTGTAATACAAATCTGAAATGTCATAAGGAAACTACATCATCTGGTCCTATAGATCCATCACTGATGAATCTACTCTGGAGTCACCCTCAACAGTGCCGGAATCAGCTTCTGTCTCTTCAATATGGTAAATAATGGGGTGAGTGATAACGAATCACTCAGCAAGTATTTCTGCCTAGGTTCGTCATGTGGATCATGCATGGTGAACAACAAATAGAATAGGAACACTGATAGAGTATAACATGTAACAGCAGATAATGTAAAGTAAAACAAATAAATAGGAAAACACCAATTGCAGAAAGTAAATCACTGAATTACTCATTTACATAACTTTCATATTTCTTTTCTTCTTACGTAGTGATTAAGTCTTTCGCTTATGTTTTGTAGTCAACTTCTCTTTCCATGTCTATGCCCAAGCCCTATGCTGTACATTCATCATTTGTCTGTTATGGGCCTAGACCTACATCTAGTAGGGTGAGACCGGTATACATGCGTATGCTCATATAAGTGAAAGGTCATGCATCGTTTTTCAAAAGATCTGCCAAATCATAATCATGTCTGAAATTATCGTATCGGAACTGTCCCATCTGTGTTCATAACATATCATAACTTTCACGAACAATACACAAGACACACCAACTAAACTCTCCGAGTAGTCAAGTACCATCTATGAATCTCGATGGTCCAACCACAGTGTTGCAACATACGTACGTAGACTAACAGTGACATATTATCGTGGAGATCTCGAGTCCCGGACACGGTGTTACACTCAGCCATATCCTAATTTGCCCCTGACATCCTCCCCCAGGACCAGATGTCAGGCAGCCCTCCATAACACATATTGTAAACATGTCATAAAGGCAGAGATTCCTTGTCCCGGATAAGGTGTTACACTCGGCCATCAGAAACATACATAACTCATATGGAGTCAGTCGACGCAAGCTACAATTCATTAAAATCCTTTTAAAACTGTTTCATGCGATATAATCATATCTGAAAAATAGGTCTTGTAAAATTCATTCTAAAAAGTTTCACGTGGTAACCATTTTCGTAAGTATGTATTGTATGATAAAACTTGTTGCTTTTCAAAAACGTTTTTGTCGTATGCATGAAAGGATGTTCAGTATTACTAGATCATCCGCAAATCCCAAATGCGAGACTCTAGGTACCCAACCCGTGTTAAACCCTTGGAGAGTGCCTGCTCCCATCGGCGCATTTAATCCACGAGAGAACCCTTCAGAGGCTAGAATAAACAATAATGGCGACAAAGGATCTCCCTTCTTTCCCCATCGGCCTACTGAAAAAAAGCCAACGGGGTTGCCATTGATTAGAACGGAACACCGAGTAGTGCTTAGATTATTTAATAAAATGCGATGAAATCTCGAATCAAATCCTAGCTTCCTCAGAAGTAGATCAAGGTAATACCAGCTGACCTAGTCAATTACTTTGTCCATATCTAATTTGATCATAACATGGCCTCCTCGAGTCGGACGGTCAAGTACGCACACCATTTATTGAGCCAACAATATTTGTTCCGTAATGCCTCTACCTTTCATGAATCCTGCTTGTTCTCGAGAGATGAGATTACGTAATAAAGTATAAAGGCGAGTAGAAATCAATCGCGTGATAACTTTACATATAAAATTTGTCAAACAAATAGGTCTAAAATCACCGAACGTCTGTGGGCTATGCACCTTCGAAATCTACGTTATTGTTGCCGATGCCACCTGACTTGGTGTTGTACCCAACGGAAATCGTTATGTACTTAAGACTCGTATGAAGTGGTTTAATAAAATGTTAGTTCTTCAAAATGCATTTTATTAAGTTTTATTATTGCTTCTTTAATTTAATTTCCTTAAAGTGGATATTATAAGAAATGGTATAATTATATAAGTGTGTCTCATAGCACAAGTGAAATGACAAAAATACCCTCCCAACCCTTAGAAGAATTCGACCAACATAAGGGTTTTAGAACCCTCCTTAAATTCTTAATATTCCATTTAATTATAAGACTACTCTTGGAAAATAATAAAAATAAATGGAAAAGAATGGTCAAAAAGAGGTTCAAGACACTAAGGAGACATTCATAGCTTTCTATGCACATATGGGTATCTCCTTGTCTCTTCTTTTGACCCAAACCGTCGGCCACCCCCCTTCTTCTACCCCATGAAGATTTCTTCAAATTATCCTCGAAGCTTTCTATCCTCCATCCCTCCCAACACTCTCAAGGTTCATACCAAGTCAAGAACTAAAAGCCTCTTGCACACTTAAACTCCTCTTCAAGCCTTCCATGTCATACGGCCAACTTGAAGCTTAGGAGTGTCAGGGCTATCCTCATCTTCAAGCTTTAAAGATTCATCTAGGTAAGTTACATGCTAAACTTCCCAAGTGAATTCCACATTTCAAATAGTAAAGCTCACATTGTACCTCTTTTTCCTTGGCAAAACCGTGGCCTTCAAAAGGGTCACTAGGTGAAGATTCTTCAAGTTACTAGGTGGTGCTAGCATCTTGGTGGGTTGAATTCATTTCAATCTCCATCCAAGATCTATTTTGGTAAGGGGATTCTAGCCTCAATCTAGTTATTTTCTTCACTTAAAATGTTAGCTAATGTTCATCCCTCTCCCCACCGTGTGCTATGTGTTGAAGTTGGAGGAAAACTTCAATCCATTTCAACCAAGGCTCAAGCTAAGGAAAGTTTCTAGCTCAAAGAGGCAAGTATACTCTAGACAATCTTTACTTGATTGTTAAAGTATATGCTTGAATGACTAGCTACTTTTAAGTCATGAATCTTAGTTGAAGTTAAGTGAAAAGCATGAGAATTGGTTGTTTCATAAAGGAAAGTGTTTGCATGTGAAGTGATTCTCTTTATAGATGTAATGCATGTCTAATTTAAACTTTGTATGAGACATATTCTTCACAATGAGGGACAGTTTTAGTGGCTAGATGGATGATGAACTAATTCTTGTTAAGAATAGATTTTGTGAAGCATGAAAGGTATGAAAATGGCGTGTGCTATGTGTAACTTTGCAAGGTTGTTTTGGCATGATTCATGTGTAGCCTAAAGAATATTATGAAACCTGGAATGATTCTGTTAAAGTGTGTATTTAGTGGTTAGTAAGTTATTTTAGGGAAATAAAGTAGTTGGAAAGTGTTGAACAAGAAAAAGTGATGAAAGGCAGAATTACTAGAACTGGACAGTTTTGAGTAGCTGATTGTTTGACCTGAAAACGAACCTTAGGAGTGTGCAATTTGGCTAAATTTTGGTATGATGATAGCCTTATATGTGTGTTAAATTTGTGAGTTGGAATTTCGGTAAAAGGACTTGTGGTTGATCTCAATGGAATTTTTAGTGAAAACTGGTCACGACAGATTCTGCATATACCTAGACTTAGAAAAATAAGTAAATGACCCTCTTAAACCTATTGGATTGCCTTGAAACTTTTATGGTAATTACCTAAGACATAGATGTGCACGTCCATGTAAGGAACTCATTTTGAAACCACTGTTTTAAGGGTTAACAACTGAGTTGAAGTTAGCGGCACAAAACTGGAAAACATGACAGTTTGATGGTATGAATTGTGAAGCCTTGTTCTTGCTTAATTAGACTTATATGTGATGTTTGGGCATATGAATATTGTTTCTCGGAGTGTTAGCTATGTTTTTCAGGTGAAGGCCCAAATTGAATAATGTTTTATGGCCCTTGAAACTAAGGTAAGGGCGGGTACTGCACTACTGGATTCAGTAGTACCCCTTTTCAGTAATTTAATGATTTGAGGGTTTTAATCACCTCGAAATGTTACGAAATTTTTATGACATGTAACTAAGATTCCATTGTGCATATGTGTGGCATAAGTTTCTGAGAATGGGCCCTGAATTGGTAAGTTTGAGGCTGTATGAACATAGCGTTAATGCTGGAATATTTTTCCAGCTTAAGGGACAAGTCCGTATATGTGTTATATGATGTATTTAGGCATGACGTGCATGTTGCATATCATGCATTGCATTGTCCATGTTCATGCAATTTATGAGACTGATTTTATGCCAAAGAAATTTAAGAAAAGCTCTTTTAAAGAAAAGATTTCAGTTTTGAAAGAAAGACTCCTATTGGTACCATTAATTCCTGGCCAGCGCAATCCGCTCCTGATCCGGGGTTAATTAATCTGATGATGAGTATGACCGTCTAGGCCCAGAGAGAATAGACTTGATGATGATGATGATTTATGACCGTTCAGGCACAGAGAGAATAGACCTGATGATGATTATTTATGACCGTTCAGGCCCTGAGAGAATAGACCTGATGATGATGATTTATGACCGTCCAAGACCGGAGAGAATAGACTTGATGATGATTGATTGTATGACCGTTTTCAGATCTGGAAGTAATAGATCTTAAGGGAATGGTATGACCGTCTCAGATCCGAAGATAATAGATCTGAACACTCTCTATTCTGGTTTTACGACGATGATGTTTTGAAAGAAAGAATGATCAAATTAATTTTCATCTTATCATGTTGCACCATATTTGCATATTCATACTCATTGCATCTAATTTCTAGTCGAGTGCTAAATGTACTGTCACTTAGGTTATGATCTTATTATCTTTTGTCACCTAAGTTATGACCTTATTATCTTTTGTTACCCAAGTTATGATCTTATTTCCTTTGCGGCTGATCGATTGAAGGTCAGGTAAGTTGGGAATCCAAATTCTTAGGATTTGGTTCTTGTGTATACTTTCCATGTAATTCTTGATTGTTATGGTGTACTTGCTGGTGACTTTGTCACTCACCCTCTTATTTTTCCCCCAGAGCCTACAGGAAACGGGGTAGAGTGGATTGACGATGAGTCTAGAGTTCCATATCCGTCGACGTGCGTGTGGACGACATCTTAAGGATTTTCTTATGATGGGTTTATGTTTTGATGGACTTACGTTGGGCACTTTAATTTCGGACTTTCCTTTATTTTGCGAATATGGTTGTAAACTTTATGTCAGATATTCAGAATACTTTGTTTAAAATTTTGTATTCTGCCTAAGTTTTTGCATACCTGTTAATATGAAGGCATGAAAGTCCATAGACTTTGTTATGGACTGTGACCTGTTATACATTGACGCCTGGTACTCTCTGTAGCGATGTACGGCGGACGCACCGTATGCGGGCAGGCCGGTGTGGGACGCTACACTCGGCACCCGGAAACCCTGGAAAAACTCTTGAATTGCTTTAAAAACATCGAGGTGTATAACTAGCCAGAAATGACGATAGAAAGAACCTAGGTATCCATCCGGACCGGCCATGATGGATGGACTTAGATCCCACACTGCCCGTTTTACTTTATGTAAAGAAAGCATTGTCTGCAACATATTTTTATCTTCCGTTGTTAAGATATGAGGTATATATTGTAGGATGGATGCACAATCTGTGGAAGGAGCAGCCGATACAAGATTTTTAAATTAATTCACAGCCTCGGCCTCGACGTCCGAGGTTAATTAACATTCCACCCCATCCTCACACAAGATTCTGCAAATACTTTGTCTACATCTTTTATCCTTTATTGTTTGATGGTAGAATGAGGTGTTAGCATCACCTTCTTTGAGCCACTTTACATATTCTTTTTGTTTCCAATAGAGAAAAGCTCGAGATTGAGCAATCCACAACTTTGCCACACTATGATGGTATAATGCTCTTTACTCTCGGATGGTGAGGAGTCGAATTCACGCTCTCGGCGGGCCACCTCTTCTTTGGCCATTTTTACCACATCAAAAATGTTACCAAAAATATCTTTATTCCATTTTGTCAGGTGATTTATAGGACGTCGAAGTTTGTCGTAGAAATCCCACATACCTCCTACTATTGAGAATGACTGCCAAAGATGTCGTACCAAACTGTCAAAGTCTGAATTGGTGGCTCAAACATCAAGATATTTGAAAGCAGCAGGCACATAGGATTGTTCGAAATCACCTGTCAAATAAATTGGCGAGTGATCAGATGTTGCCATATTGAGATGCTGATAATGTATAACTGGAAATAAATCCATGAAAGAATTAGTGCACACATAATGATCCAAGCGCCTCCATACTCAGCCTAAGCCTTCGCCATCACACCATGTATACGCCGAGCCATGATATGTTATAGACTGCAAATTGCATGCTGATATACAGTCATTGAAATCCTACAAAGAGCTTAACGTTGGCGTAGATCTCCCCTTATGTTCATCCAAGGTCAAAAATGTCTTGAAATCCCCGCCCACCAGCCATGTAATAATCAATCTCTTACTTGTCAAAATGACGTATAAATTTTTCGCGGAAACGTAAACCATAACATATATTAAACTCCAATAATCGTCATTACATTGCTAATTAAAAACTCTGGAAATAAAATAGTAAAGTAGTGTGTGGAAATCCTCAAAATATAAATAAGAACAAAACAACTGCAGCGTCCCCCCATATCCTAGCCGCAGCTCTCAACCAGCCCACTCTGCTATGTCCGTCCCGTCCTCAATGAAGATATGCCGTAGTCCTCATCCGGCTCACCTGGAAAGTAGGGGTGAGTGACAGAAATCACCCAGTAGATGCCCGCCTCAAACAAATACAAAACGTACATACCAAAATGATATAGCCACGTAGCACATAACATGATATGACACATAGCACATAAATATAAGATAACATGTCTAAGATAAAGTAAATGCGGTAAGTAAAGCACTCCACATAAAAATGCGCAAGTACGTGATGCATGCTCAATTAACGTGTCACACGCAACAAGAATCATGTCATGCAATATGCCCTAGACCTATATGCAATGCATGATCCCGGGATTGACTGGATGCCTGTAGCCCGTGTACTACAATCCACCCTTGCGGATGCCCGTGGCCCGTGCACCACGATCCACCCCAACCGATGCCCGTGGCCCGTGCACCACGATCCACCATAACCAAGTATCCATGGCCCGTACACCATGATCCATCATAATCACATACTCATGGCCCGTACACCATGGTCCTCCTCACTCGAGCGTCTGAGACTCGTACATCTCAGCCCACTCCCAATGCAATGCACGTGCCATGAATGCAACAACAAAATCGCCTGGGACCCGTACGCCCATCCTCACCAACTCCGGCACTCAACACTAGTCGTCTGGGCCCGTACGCCCATCCTCACCAACTCCGGCACTCAATATTTGGCTTCATAAAATTTACGAATATTGGAAAGTGGTTATGTAGCATTCCTTTTATTTTTCCTTAGCTTGTACTAATTTTCTAGAATTTTCTACTAATTTTCCCTATTTTTTCCTCATTTAATTCTATTTATTACTAATTATTTTAATTACTTACATTTGTCAAAATTCATTAAACTAGTGGAAAATAATTTAATTTAACCATTTTATATTTTCTGGAATTTATTTGGAATTTTCCGATATTTAGTTATATTTTTCTGAAAATTAAAATGATTTATTTACTATTTCCTAATTTCCAGAAATCATTTAATAAAAACAGGAATTTCTTTTTTTTTTCTCTCTGGCCGGGTCAGACCCGGCCCGCCATTGCCTCTGGCCTGGCCCGCGGTCCCCGGCCCGATCCGCTATCCCCCCCTTTTTTTTTATATATATATTAGATAATTGGGCCGGCCTGCCTTCGGGTCCGGTCCGCTGGCCATCCGGCCCGGCCCGTTAGCGGGCCGCCCTATATAAATTTTTTTTATATAAATACCATTGGGCCTGGTTCTGCAGCCGCGGCCCGTTAAGACCCGGCCCGGTCCGCTGCGCCGCAGGCCGGCCCGGTCCGCCTCTTTTCTCTTTTTTTTTTTGATTTTCCTCAGCCGGCGCGTGTAATACACGTCCGGCGCGTGAGGCCCACTCTCGGCCGCTTCTGGCGGCGCGTGAGGCCCACGCGCCACCCTCCCGGTGGCGTTTTCGTTCCCGATTCAATTTTTTTCTATTTCGAGACTATATAAAATTATTCCAAGGCCAAAACACGATTTTTAAAACATTCCTAACCATGAAAATCCTAATCTTTTGAGTTGATTCGAAGGTATTTCCGCCCTAATCCAACCACACCATCAAATTCATCCTCATACGAGTATATAGCAGCAAAATATACAAATACCTCATGCTTTTCCAAATATAAACGAATACAAATAAATATTTTAGCAAATAAAATAAAAGAAGAATCAAAGAATCACATAAATATCATCTAAGCATGCAAGGATCGTATCCATTTGGGGGGGGGGAAAGAGGCACCTACCTCGATTGACGATAACACAACAAATACGACGGAGTTTCGGAGCCTCGCCTCCCTTCTTCTTCTCTCTTTTCTCTCCTCTCTCTCTCTCTCTCTCTCTTTTTTTTTCACTTGCCGTATGCTTTTGTGCGTATGTGTGTGTGTGTATACGTATATAGGGGGAGAAAAGTTAGGATAGTTTTCCCATTTGGTTTTGGTTTAGGTTTCCTACTATAACTCTAATCACCCTAGTTTGTGCTTATCTCCATTATTATCCTTATTATCATTATCATTATCATTATTTTATTACCTTTTTATTTATCATTATTTTATTACCTTTTTATTTATCATAAATATCATGATCTTGCGCGTCGAGGTGTGCTATATTGAGAGTAATTTTGAGTTCACTGTCTGATTGGGAATTTATTTAAGTGGAAGCAGGAAGTTCATTCATCATACTGTCATCCACTCCTCACAGTCGTGAAATATCCTGCACATATGAGGCCGAAACAGCAGCACAAATATCCGATGAGCATGGTGGATGAATTATCTGAGTTTGAGGAGCCTCAGATGGAAACACAGTTGTTGCCACCGATGGTGTTATTTCAGGAGGATTTTTTTCGGAGTCCAACGCTGTTTATGGTCCTTGTCCGCTTCATTTTGCCATTTGTTGGGTGGCTTTTGTTGCGCAATTAACTTTGAAGGTGCAGACTTGCCACAATCTGCCAATACACATCCTAGTCTAAAACATTCTGTACAATACGATGGTAGGTATTCATATACAACATGTTGCGTGATTAACCGTGATGCTCCTTGCATGTAAACTCTCTGAAGAAGCTCTTTCGATACATCTGTCTCTATACAAATTCGAGCCACAGAGGGACGTATAACGGTTGCTGTAGCCGCATCCAACTTCATGGGAGTACCGATCATTTGAGAGATTTGAAAAAGAGCATCTTTCCGATGAAAATGAATAGGCAAAACCTGGGAAAGAGACCCGTACCAGAAGAACGGGCACTTCAACTGCTGGATCATAATGCGGTGTCCATTTTGTGACGCGCATGTGTTTTCCGGCAATTGTCCAACTTTGTCTAGAAAAACATCGAAAATAATCTTGTTCTCCATCAAAATGAAGAAGGACATGAGATGCATCAAGCAAACCGATTTTGACTGATCCAGGGAATCCAATAGTCTACTGAGGATCTCATCGTTGCTAGCAGCGGGCGGTCATATCAGAAGGTGCCAACCAACTTAAAACGGTATGGGGCTGCCAAAGACTGAATTGCTTCTTCCGTGAAAGCAATAATAGGACTGCCCTTAAATTTATGTATTTGTTTCAGCGCAATGGCGGTAAATGGAGGCGCTGTAAACAGCGACGCAAATGTTTTTGCTGGCGCCGAAAGAGATGGCGGCGCTGGGGTTGGGTTCAACAGGGCTGACGAGGATGCTGCAGTTTTCATAACCGAATGTTCTTAGAAAGGAGAAGAAGAGAGGTATCAGATGCGAGTGGAGAGCGGCAGGCGACGGTGGGATCACCACGCCGTCGGAAGATGGAGATCGCCCATGTCGCTATTTCTATCTATATATATAAGTATTTTTTTTTTTAGTATTTTTTTTTCAACTGAACAAAGAACAATTAAAGTCTAAAGATACGGGTAGCGAAGCCAAAGATAATGCTTCAGACATTTGATATTATGCTTGAAAAGGATACCAAAGTTGCTGACAACGAAGAAGAAAAAGAGAGATGCTGAAACAAGAGGCAGTCTTACCCAAGAAAGCAGAACTACTGATGGTAGAAATAGTGGTTTCTCATAAATGTAACTTTTGCATATGCAGAAGCTCCAAGATCATGTTCCTCTTTCTTTCGAAAAGTTACATCAGAGCGTAATGGAGATTTTGGAATTACAATTGGACGTCTTTAAAGAATATCAACCCAAAATTTTAAATGACAAGAGTGGCTTAGTTACAAATCTATAGAAAATCACATTACTCTTAAAGCTCCTATTCTCCTGCCATGAAAACAATGTTCTTGTAAGCGTTCAAGCAGGTCAGTGAAAGAAGATTTCAAAAGCAAACTTCCGAGGCAGAAGAAGAGAAATTGAATGAGTACACAGATGGCCTCAAATCCCTTTAAGCAGTCCAACCAATCCAGTTAATGTTGTCCATTTTTCGAGTGCACTGGCACATTCCACAAAAGCTGTTTTAGATGGTTCAATATCATTCTTTGAGACAGATAAAATCAAGAAAGCAAGTGAGGTATTAAAGGTTTTCACTTCCTGTTCCTCCTCAGGACCACTGCTCAGCTTGTTGAAGGCTGAACTGACTTTTTGGACCCATTCTGTGTCAGTCCTCTGACCAAGAACTGAACTAGCTGACGGAAGATCATTGTTGTCAATGGCCTGGCCTACTCTGCTTAGTCTGTAAACAAGATCTTGCACATATGCTATGTCTTTTGTAGCTGATTTGATGGCACCTTATCTTTCAAGTCTCTTCTTTCTATCCCTTTTCACTTTCTCCAATAATTCTTTATCATCATCAGCTTCCAATATCGCAGCATTGGCATTAAAGTTGTCTCTTCCATTTCCATCCAAGAAAAACACAAGGGAAGTTGCAGTAATGAGGCTAAAACAAAGGGTCCTCTTCCCCATGGCCGAAGGAGAAAAAGAAGAATCCTTGCATTGATTCTTGATTACATTTTGCTTTCCAACACAGAAAGATGAGACTGAAGAAGATGTTACATATGAAGGGGAGCCTATATATATATATGTATACATATACATATATATGTATACATATACATACATACATAACTCATAAGGCAATTTCTGGCAAACATGCTCTCTGCTGATGGGGATTTCCAGCGGCGGGCTTAGGCTGCCGCCATTGTCACTTTTTCTGTTTTTCTTTCAGCCCTCTCTCCTTTGCCTTTTCTCTTCTTCACTGTGTCTCCTTCATCATTGATCGCAATGGAGCAGCCCATCAAGCAGCTGCCCCAACGAAGCCCTCTAACGCCGCCATCTCTTTCGTCGTCAACCAAAACTTTTGCATCGCTGTTTACAGAGCCTCCATCAGCCGCCATTGCGCCGAAACAAATACAAAAATTTAAGGGCATCCCTATTATTGGATATTGAACAATCAAGATAGAATTTGTCCCTCTCTTTTGAGAGAGATGTCTTTGGGCCCCTCGATTAGTGAGACTGTGAAATGCATGGCCGTGCTCAAATGAATTGATAGTGTGATCAATATCATTTGTTTTATCAGTCTACTTAGAGATCGAGTAATCATATGTTTGAACTATATAAGTATGACGCTGACCATGACTTATGTTCAAACTAGATATCGTGTGACAAAGGGATTAATCCATGTACTATTATTAGGCTAGTTGGACTTTACTCGTATTAATTGGGTAGTTGTAATGTCTTGCTAGAGGCCAATTACGACTTGTTGGTTCAATAGAGATTTAATCAACTGCCAATTAATATGGGCCTATCGGGTCACACACAAGAATGCGTATGGCTGAGATTAATAATATTAATAATATTAATATTGGATATTAATTATTATTATTATTATTATTATCGTTTTTAATATTAATAATATTAATATTGGATATTAATTATTATTATTATTACTTTCGCTTTTTTATGTATATATATTTATATCATCGGATAATAACAAAGAATTCATATCTGATATGGATTTTGATTGGTTTTATCTATTCCTAACAGAATCCGTATCTGGTACGGATTATGATAGACGTTAATAAATCCGATCTGGAATCGGATTTTGATATCTATATATATGTATGTAGCTTGCCGTATCTCGTACACTAAGCAATCAGTAAAAACGAAATAACAGAAAACAAAAAAATCCTAGAATCGTTTTTGTGAAAAACGAGTTCTTCAGCCGTGCCGTTTGAAGAGCTAGCACTCCGGGCGGAAGCGTTCGTGTGGATACCGACAGAGGGTGTTCGTGATTTCGCACCTCTTCCATCTGCAGATTTCGAATCTACGGAGGTAATTTTTGATTTCTTTTGTCGAATTAAACGAACATCATGGATCCTTGGTAGGAAATCAGAGATCAAGTTTTTGTTTTCCGCTGCGCGTTTTGCAGTGATCTCGGCTGGTTTCCTAACAGTGGTATCAGAGCCACTTGTTGTCTCGTTTAAATCGACTATATCATGCTTATGTTTTTACTGTTTTTCGTATGGCATGATATGTATAAAACAGTAATTCGGATTTCATATGATGAGAGAAGAATGGTGTTTTTCAATTCGTTTTCATGAGATGATTTGTATACAGCGGTAATTGTTTGTCATGTGATGATCAAAACCGATTTTGTTTATATTAGATATAATCACACGATATGTGTAAAACCTTATTTGAATCTCATCTGGTGATAGCGGATTGATGTTTTCAATTTGTTTTCATCAGATATTATAATTCGAGATTGTTATATGTGATATAAAGTTTTCGTTTTTCATGAGATGATCAAAAACGATTATGTTTATATCGATATGAACAACCGATTGATGGTTCTGTTTTCGTGTTTCGAAAGACAGATTATCAATTCGATGATGATTCTGATTTCTGGTTTCGAATGAAGATTATCGATTTGATTGATATTCTGTTTTAAGGTTTGCGAATGACAGCCATCGATTCGATCGATGCTTCTATAAGGGTTTACACGTAATCAAAACAGTAAGATCGTTAATATGATTGACACGTCTGTGTTAGGGTTTCGAAAAGAAAATTATCAATGCGATTGATACTTTCTGTTTGGCTTCGAAACCCCGCCTAGGGGCTCTGCCCCTCGGACCCTGTAGTTCGTTACCGTGACATTAAGAATGTCAATATATATTTATTTGTTATAATATGTTTGTGTAAAATATATTATAATTGTTGATGTCTTTGCATGGTGCATAGCATGGCCTCAGGACCTATGTGATTGACTTAGTCATATTTCTGTTTTGGGTTATTATGGCCTGCGTGCCGCTGTAGTTTTTGTTGTATTTTATTATACAATTAGTTAGGTTTTTCTTTATTATTGTAATAAATGAAGAATCAAGCTACAAAAGTGGTGATGGTGACACATACCAAGGACGAGTGGATTCCATGGAGATGGAGGCACGAGCTCAAGACAAGAAGATATGTATCGTTGCAAATGTTGTAATAGGAAGTCTTTCACATAGGGTTTCCTTTATGATCTTCATTTGGTCTCATGAAGATCATATTTAGTTTGGCCATGCTATGTCACGTTTACATATTTATCATTTTGTATGAGATGCATGGATGATAGATCATATATGCATATAGGATGCTACGATATAATGATATGCAATGCAAGACATAAACTAAGTTGAACCCTCATTAATAATTTAAGTCTTTATGCCATCCATGTCTTAAACACCTATTAAAACTGGGATTGTATTAAAGTAGGTATTGCCAAAGCAATGTGCTTTAAACATTCCTAGCTGCGTAGGATGAGTAATAGTGCTACTCATATGTTTAAAATTGGTTAGACTTAATTGGGTTATCAAAACAGTTTTGGGCCCAATGCATTAGATGGAATCTAACATACAATGATATATGATGTCATTATTCCATAAATTCTAAGAGTTACATGAGATGTAATTGGTAAAGAAGTTACCTACCTAAATAACTTAATTTTAAGCGTCATGCCAAAGCTGAGTTTAGAATTAAGTCAAATATGGATCTTAGCTCACTAAAATGTTTCTTTTGAGGGTTATGTTTTAGTGAGAGTTTTATAAATTTTAACCTCATTATTAATAAAGTGTTACTTTGCATGTTTTGTAGATCATAAATGGCTGCTAATAACAATTCCACCTTATCGCTGCGATCAATCCTTGAGAAGGAAAAATTAAAAGAATGTGGGACTAATTTTGTTGATTGGTTTCGAAACTTGAGAATCGTTCTCAAGCAAGAAAAGAAGTCCTACGTGCTCGATGACCCTGTCCCTGAACCACCTCCTGCTGATGCTTCTGTTGCTGTTAAGAACAAGTATAAGAAGCATGTGGAAGATTCAAACGACATAGGATGTCTTATGTTGGCAACTATGTGTTCAGGACTTCAGAAAGACCTGGAACACTTAGAAGCTTATGAGATGAGTGTGCATCTCAAACAAGCTTTCCAATAACAGGCTAGACAGGATAGGTTCGACACCGCCGTTGCACTTTATAACTGTAAGATGTCTGAAGGTGAATCTGTTAGCGCTCATGTTTTAAAGATGAAAGACTATATAGATCACCTTGCAAGACTCGGATATCCCCTGAGTTTGAAACTCGCTACGGATTTGATCCTACACTCTTTGCCTAGCAGTTTTTCTCAGTTCGTTATGAACTACAATATGAATAATATGAAAAAGTTCATACCTGAGCTACACGGTATGCTCAAAACTGCTGAGGGGAATATCAAAAAGCCTACCCATGTATTGAGTGTCAATATCAAGCCTATGAAAAAGAAAGGTAAAGGCAAGGGTAAGCCCAAAAGTGCGAAGGGTGCAAAAGGGTCCGAGGGTCAAGCCAAACCGAAACCTGGTCCCAAGGCAAAGGTTCCTAAGGAAGGAACTTGTTTCCATTGCAACAAGCCTGGGCATTGGAAAAGAAATTGTGATGTTTATTTGGAGGAGTTGAAGAAGCTGAAGGGTAGTGCGACTACATCTTCAGGTATTTATGTTATAGAAATTAATTTATCTGCTTCTTCTTCCTGGGTATTAGATACTGGATGTGGATCTCATATTTGTACAAATATGCAGGGGCTCAAAAGGAGTAGGATGCTGAAGAAGGACGAGGTGGACCTACGTGTTGGCAATAGAGCAAGAGTTGCTACTATAGCTGTAGGAACCTATGAGCTTGTCTTGCCCAATGGGCTTTTGTTAGTTTTAAAAAATTGCTTTTATGTTCCTACTATGAGTAGGAATCTTATTTCATATCTGTTTTGGATGATGAAGGTTATTCATTTTTAATTAAAAATAAGAAGTGTTCTATTTTTGATAAAAATGACTTGCTTTATTGTATTGCAAGTAGTTATAATGGCATTTATGTCCTTAACCTTGATGATTCCAATGACGGTAATATTTATAACATATCTTCAAAGAGAACTAAGCCAAATGAATTAAACCCTGCATATTTATGGCATTGTCGCCTTAGCCATATAAATGAGAAGCGCGTATCTAAACTCCATCAAGATGGATTATTAGATTCATTTGATTTTGAATCATTTGAAAATTGCGAGTCTTGTTTGCTTGGAAAAATGACAAAGACCCCTTTTACTGGACATAGTGAAAGGGCTAATGACTTATTAGGCTTGGTACATACAGATGTATGAGGCCCAATCAGCATTAATGCCAGAGGAGGATTTCAGTATTTCATTACTTTTACTGATGATTTCAGTAGGTATGACTATGTCTACCTAATGAAACATAAGCATGAGTCTTTTGAAATGTTTAGAACTTTTCAAAATGAAGTACAAAATCAACTTGGTAAGACAATTAAAACGCTTCGATCAGATCGAGGTGGTGAATATTTGAGCCAAGAATTTGACCAACATCTAAGAAATTGTGGAATCGTTTCACAGTTGACACCTCCAGGAACTCCACAGTGGAATGGTGTTTCTGAAAGGAGAAATCGAACTTTATTAGATATGGTCCGATCTATGATGGGTCGGGTAGATCTTCCTTTATCTTTTTGGGGTTATGCCTTGGAGACAGCTGCATTCATTTTGAACCGTATACCATCTAAAGCGGTTAAAAAGACACCATATGAGATATGGACTGGTAAGAGACCCAGTTTGTCTTTTATTAAGATTTGGGGTTGTGAAGCTTATGTGAAAAAATTAGTGTCAGATAAGCTAGCTCCAAAGTCTATCAAATGTATTTTTGTGGGGTATCCGAAGGAAACTAAAGGATACTATTTCTATATTTCCTCAGAGAACAAAGTGTTTGTTGCTCGAAATGGAGTCTTTTTAGAAAAGGAGTTTCTCTCCAAGAGAACTAGTGGGAGTATAGTACAACTTGAGGAAACTCAAGTTCCATAAGATATCGCTGAACCGTCTTTAGAGACAATTTCAGAGCCACAAACAGTTGTGGAGCCTGAAAATGTAACACAAGTCCAATGCAGATCGGATAGGATACATCGTCAGCCAGAGAGATATGGATTTCTTGTGACTGATGATAGTGAAGTTATGCTCATAGATCAAGATGAACCTACTACCTATCAGGAAGCTGTGTCTGGTCCAGATTCAGATAAATGGCTTGGAACCATGAATTCTGAGATGCAATCCATGTTTGATAACCAAGTTTGGTCTTTAATTGATCCTTCAGAGGGTATTAAGACTACTGGTTGCAAATGGGTCTTCAAGAAGAAAACTGACATGGATGGAAATGTGCAAATCTACAAAGCAAGGCTTGTGGCTAAAGGTTTCAAGCAAACTCATGGTATAGACTATGATGAAACCTTTTCACCAGTAGCTATGCTTAAGTCTATTCGAATTCTCTTTGCCATTGCAGCATACTTTGATTATGAGATATGGCAAATAGATGTCAAAACTTCTTTCCTTAATGGAAATTTACTCGAGGATGTGTACATGACACAACCTGAGGGTTTTGTAAATCCTGAGAATTCAAAGAAGGTTTGCAAGCTTCAAAGGTCCATCTATGGATTGAAGCAAGCATCTCGAAGCTGGAATCTTCGTTTTGATGAAACAGTTAAGAACTTTGGTTTCATCAAGAATGAGGATGAACCTTTTGTTTACAAGATGGTTAGTGGGAGTGCAGTAGTATTTCTGGTCTTATATGTGGATGACATATTGCTTATTGGGAATGATATCCCTACCTTGCAAAAGGTTAAGGCTTGGTTAGGGAATTCATATTCAATGAAGGACTTGGGTGAGGCTACCTATATCCTTGGTATCAAGATCTATAGAGATAGATCTAAAAGGATAATAGGCTTGAGTCAGAATACATACATAGATAAAATGTTGAAAAGGTTCAACATACAAGAGTCCAAGAAAGGATTCCTGCCTATGTCTCATGGCATTCATCTTAGCAAGAATCAATGTCCTCAGCTGAGCGAGATCAAATGAATAAAATTCCTTATGCTTCTGTTATAGGATCGATCATGTATGCCATGTTATGTACTAGACCATATGTCTCATATCCATTGAGCACAACGAGTAGATATCAAGCTGACCCCGGTGAAGGTCACTGGACAGCTGTCAAGAATATTCTTAAGTACCTCAGAAGGACTAAAGAAGTATTCTTAGTTTATGGAGGTTTGGATGACGAGTTAGTTGTAAATGGTTACACAGATGCTAGTTTCCAAACCGACATAGATGATTTCAGATCGCAGTCCGGTTTTGTATTCACATTGAATGGTGGAGCTGTTAGTTGGAAGAGTTCAAAACAAAGCACTGTGGCTGATTTTACAACAGAGACTGAGTATATAGCAGCATCAGATGCAACTAAAGAAGCAGTTTGGTTGAAGAAGTTCATCACTAAGCTAGGAGTGGTACCTAGCATTGCAAATCCTGTGGACATTTATTGTGACAACAATGGTGCCATAGCACAAGCAAAAGAGCCTAGGTCTCATCAGAGATCTAAACATATACTCAGACGCTACCATCTCATTCGAGACATCATCGATAGAGGAGATGTCAAGATATGCAAAGTTAACACAAACGATAACACAGCGGATCCATTGACTAAGCCTCTCTCACGGTTCAAGCATGATCAGCATACTAGATCTATGGGTCTCAGATATTTGTAGGCCTAGTGCAAGTGGGAGATTGTTAGTGTATGTGCCCTAGGCCATAGTTTGGATACTTATGTTATGCATTTATTATTAATAAAAGAGGTTTTATTATCATTATTGTTGGTTAGTATGTTACACAATTTTGATTTATGTCCCTGATTCATTATTGTTATAGAGATAAAATAATTTATAATCAGTAGGAGTATTAATTTGATAATCATGAGATGATTATGTGTATGGTGATACGAATCAATCTCATAGATACTTGTTAGAGAACAGTGCATTGGATAGACCCATCATGAGATTGCTACATGGATTAGCGTCATAAGTAAATCTCATGATAGTCATGTTTTGATCCTTTGACTTGAGATTGTCATAGTTTCCAACATAAGGACTATTATATTTTGACATGACCAAATGTTATCCGTAACTGGATAATAATAAATGTCATGATTGAATGTGATAGAAATTATGTAGAGGATATTGAACAATCAAGATAGAATTTGTCCTCTCTTTTGAGAGAGATGTCTTTGGGCCCCTCGATTATAGACTGTGAAATGCATGGCCGTGCTCAAATGAATTGATAGTGTGATCAATATCATTTTTTTATCAGTCTACTTAGAGCTCGAGTAATCATATGTTTGAACTATATAAGTATGACGCTGACCATGACTTATGTTCAAACTAGATACCGTGTGACAAAGGGATTAATGCATGTACTATTATTAGGCTAGTTGGACTTTACTCGTATTAATTGGGTAGTTGTAATGCCTTGCTAGAGGCCAATTACGACTTGTTAGTTTAATAGAGATTTAATCAACTGCCAATTAATATGGGCCTATCGGGTCACACACAAGAATGCGTATGGTTGAGATTAATAATATTAATAATATTAATATTGGATATTAATTATTATTATTATTAATTTCGTTTTTTATATATATATATATTTATATCATCGGATAATAACAAAGAATCCATATCTGATATGGATTTTGATTGGTTTTATCTATTCCTAACAGAATCCGTATCTGGTACGGATTATGATAGACGTTAATAAATCCGATCTGGAATCGGATTTTGATATCTATACATATGTATGTAGCTTGGCGTATCTCGTACACCAAGCAATCAGTAAAAACGAAATAACAGAAAACGAAAAAGTCATAGAATCGTTTTTGTGAAAAACGAGTTCTTCAGCCGCGCCGTTTGAAGAGCTAGCACTCCGGGCGGAAGCGTTCGTGTGGATATCGACAGAGGGTGTTCGTGATTTCGCACCTCTTCTATCTGCAGATTTCGAATCTAAGGAGGTAATTTTTGATTTCTTTTGTCGAATTAAACGAACAACATGGATCCTTGGTAGGAAATCAGAGATCAAGTTTTTGTTTTCTGCTGCACGTTTTGCAGTGATTTCGGCTGGTTTCCTAACACGTGTTGGTGGAAATTCTCTTCCGTATGTGCCAGCTAATTTCAGTCTTTATTTGATGTGTTGTTATGCACATTTGACAGTGGCAGATATAGTATTTTCAAACAGGGTATGCATAACTTAGATGAAAGAAAGAAAAAGCAAAAGAAATTTTTTTTTCACATTTGTTGCATAGAAACAGTCCAATACACGGTAAATCGATAATATTCAAAATGTGTTCAAAGTTTAAAGTGCATTTGAGATTCAAATAACTATAATCTTAATATCAATTCACAAGCAAAACAAAAATTAGTTACACACTATATACATGACTTAATGCAATAAAAAAGTGCTACAACAAAAACTATCGTTGAAAGAAATTTAATTTATATTTACTCAACTACTAAGTTTTTTCAATATCTTTTTGAACCCTTTTCTTTGTTACAATATCTTCCTGACCTAAAACATTATAACAGCAGAACCAATCAAACCAAGCACAAGTGCGAAGCAATAAAAAATGCAAAACAACTACTATCTTTGAAAATTTAGCCAAGACACAACCATATGATATCAATAGGCCAGCTTATTTAAAACATCAATGATTCAAAGAACCTACGAAGCAATGAGGAAAAGTTAAACAATTGATACTTTTGACAACTTAACCAAGACAGAACTATATGATATTGATAGGTCATCTTATTTAAAACATCAATGAGTCAAAGAACCTGGATCCAACTTAATTTATATTTTACTTATTAAATACCAAGTTAATTAATTGATATACAATACAACGTAATTTCAGAAGTCTTAAAAATTATTCTTACAAATCGAGGGTTTCAATCAATTATTAAATTCACATTCCCAAACAAAAAAAACAAAAGTTGACTAAGTTATTTATAATATCATGACTTAAGGTGTACTAGCCTTTCTTTATGTTATCATAAGATTTTCCATTTATTTTTGCTTTACCGTTTGGGATTCATAATAATGTTTATCATCGACATCACCTTCTTCAACAACAAGATTCCATAGTTTGTAAAATAATTTGTCAAGTTCCTCGCGAAGATGTTGTTCTTGTTTTAGTAGTTCAAAAGTTTGTTAGTTGGTGTCCGCCATTGGTCACTATTTGAAGAAGGGAATGTGGGTTTGGAGAATTTTGGTGAACAGAAATGGAGGCTGAAAAAATTTGATTGAGGGGCGCCGTGTATGTGGTGTAAGGTGAATACATAGGAGTGAGCATGTAGCGACCCGTCCCGAGCTCTAGTACTCGAAATGACTCACCCGCCGTATCTCGCTAAGGAGAATACAAAGAGTCGATACAAATCGATTACACGTCATCATAATAACGTAAATTGATGTCAGCGGAAGTCATAACTAAAATCATCGATAAAATAATCATAATCATTAATACAATGTCTAGGAATTTCTAACTCAATACAATAGTCAAATGTTAGCAAACACTAATCTTGAAAATATATAAACCTCGAATATCGAAATGAATGTCCCAACCAACCCTCGAAAGTATTTTCTGAATATACTTAATTCTGAAATCTCCTGTCTCGATCTTCCACATTATACTAATTCATGTGTAAGCATGCCTTGGTGTGAGCCAAAATCAATGGGCTCAGTAAGCAACCTACATATACCTGTTATAGAAATCATACATGCAGAAGCAAATACAGATAACATTTATAGTTAACATACATGTCCATAGCCAACAAATAATTTCACTTGATTATCTTTAACTGTTAACACTTTGAAAATAACACAAGTTAAATAATTCATCACCTCAATCTACATTATCGTGATGCATGCTATTCACAAAAATAACATACACGACAAACAAATAATCACATAAACAAAGAAGAGAACAACACATGCCAACGGAGCAAATAAACTGCGGAAAGTAAGTCACTCCATATAATAATGCGCAACTTCATGATGCATGCCTTTCTCTACGTGTCACACGCAACAAAAGTCATGTCATGCATGATGCCCATATCTTTACCGTGCAATGCATGATCCTGGGACCTAATGGTGATATAGTCTATCACCCCGACACCTGTGCCCATGTTAGACACAGCCTGCCGTTGTCGACACCCGTGCCCATTTAGACCCGGCCTGTCTCGGTACCCATGCCCATTTAGACCCGGCCTACCGTCCGACACCCGTGCCCATTTAGACCCGGCCTATCGTCCCCGACACCTGCGCCCATTTAGACGCAGCATGTCGTCCTCGACACCTGCGCCCATATTAGACGCAGCTTGCCATCCATCACTATCCATCAATAACCGTACCCATGTTAGGCACAACCTGCCAAATGCAATGCAATGCTCGTGCCATGAATGCAAATGCATATCATACGTAATCTGGTGTATCCATACTCATACATATGCTCGCGCCCATACACGTGCATATATACGTGTATGTATACCCCCACACATCCATATACATATACAATACGATATAACATACTAATGTATGATAAACATAACCAGCACACATAGATCACTTACTTCTGATGCATGAAAACATAACGAGCACAGATAGACCACTTACCTTTGATTGGATACTTAGCTTTCTTATTCTATGCTCGAACGTGAAGAAGGTTACCATAAAAGTCTCAGCTTCTACATGTCCAATTTATCCTCTGGAATCTTCAAAATTTGACCTCATCAGTAATCCGAATTTCACTCATATTCTTACGCAAATGGCATCATTTTAAGATTATCTAGTTTATATACAAAGAAAAGGCAACGCATGGACAGCGAACCCGCTTGACTCCGAAATTAGCATCAGTGTAGAAATTTACATAATTTAAACTTCCGCATATATATATATATAATATATATATATAATATATATATATTTCACTACACTTAACTCATGCACGTGATACCCATGCATAAAAATATTATGCACAGCAAGCACATGACTTCTCCTAAATATATATGGACTCCATGAAAGACTAATATGATCAATTAGCACATGCAACCATTTAACATTGTCAGCATGCTATTTTATCAAAGAAACATAAAAAGATGCATTAGCTTTTGTCAGCGTTATTCTGTCGCCATTATAATGCCAGTAACCTTTGCAAAATTGTAAAAGAGATAAATGATTGCTTATATTTTACACTAGAACAAGAAAATTGCTTTAGATTCTTGGCCATGAAAGAACAATTTAATTCAAATATGCACATATTTGTCATGCAATACACTATTTGAAAAAGAAACCTTTACTTCACGGACAGTGGCCTCTCCCACTAAAATGACCACAAAAATTAGCATACAATTTAACCTGAACAATCATGTGCATAGTCGACACACCATTAATACATATACATATTTATATATTTTCGTCTAAAAACAGTTATATATATATATATATATACATATACATTTAGATTTGCCTACTAAATCTACTCTCCACATGGCTGGCGGCATAGCAACAAGAAAACAAACAAATTTTGCAACCTCAATTATTCCAGCGGCACAAATATACAAACATATATATTTATATAAATTCAAACATCATGAAGGCACAAATATATACATGAATGATCCGGATTTGCTATGAAAATATAATCATAAATTTTGCAAAAGCATAGTAACTATAGCAAAGGTACTTGCCTCGTGTCTCGATTATACGTGATATACAAAGAACCGGGGTTTAAAATGGACCAAAATCACTTGTTTATTCCCCTACGGGCTGGCAGCAGAATTGTTGTAAATTGAAGCAATGGTGGCCGATTGTTAAATATTTGGAAACTGGTTGCTTGGTAAAGATTGTGGCCTGGCCTTTGTTTGAAAATGAGAATTGGCGAAATTTGGGGAGAATAATTGGTGGCTGCAGAAGGCTGGGGAATTCAATAAGATTTGCGGCAGGGCGCGGAGGTTTTCTTGGAGAAAACATGGCTGGCTAGGGAAAATTTAGGTGCCGCCGTTTGATAGATTGTAGAATGGAAGAATTAGGTTATGTGTATATATATATAGACTAGGCTTATGTAGTATTTTAATGGATATAGGATTTCCATTTAAGTTAATCACATACGGTTGGTAGTTATCCTATATGCCGTTTCTAATCTAATATAATTTAGGATAACTAGTTGTTGTTGTTGTTGTTATTATTATTATTATTATTATTATTATTATTATTATTGTTACTATTATTATTATTTTATAACATTTTTACTTTCTTTTTTTTATTACTTACTTTTTTTTATTGCCCTCCAGTCACGGGCATAGCATTCCTCATCCCTTACAATAACTTTCGTCCTCGAAACTTGCGTATGATATAATCAATGACTTAGTATAGTTCTACTTGATCCATTCACCTAGATAATAACCGTACAAAACCTCCATTGCGTATTTCGATACGTTAACCATTATACTTCCTTATAGGCTAAGGCATCAAAACATCATTCTTTCTACATCTATAAAGTAATTTCTAAGTCCATTGTTCTCCGCTTACTAAAATATTACTTTACTCTATCTATGTTTATGGAATCCATCTTAAGGGTACTGTCATCATACTAAGGGCCCCATAACCCAATCGTCAGTCGCTATCGTACTTATATCTACGGTCATAGTAGCCCTCTAAAATTGGTTCTTAGGTGTACTATACTTTAACTTAATTCTCTCTATAATTGCCACTTATAAACTTTCATTTAGACGTGTATCATCCAACTTATTGCAATCTACGATTCTGAATTCTTAAACTCATCATATATGATTCTTCTCCTAGTTACATGACCGTCTAAAATATCCATCAAGTCCCCCGATGTATTAATCGTACACTTCATAAATATAGAATCAAGTTCTCAAAATCAGTTCTTATATACTTACGAACTAGTTCTATGACCAGGTCCTTACTTTTCTCGGAAATATCATCAACATCCTAATATACGAAGTACGTACGTGGACATGTTTTTCTTTAAAAGACAAGTAGCTTACGTAGCTATAACTTCGAATATAGCTTTAACTGTTTAAAATAATATACATTCTAATTTTTTGTAAACACAATAGCCAAAGTATCATATATTTGTTTTTGCAACGCGGTGTCTTAAATGACCATTTATAAAGCAATTATATAACGTGTTCGCAATAGTATTACGGTTAAAACTACTTTAAAACAGTTGAGACACAATAATCGTAAAATTTCTTTTACAAAACGATTTGAACGCGGTGCTTTTTCCTTTCCAATGAAATAAATATTTTGAAAGCTATGTTTTGTTTCATAGAATACAACAGTTGAAAAGTCAGCAAATATACAGTTTTCGTAAAACCATTTGGATACAGTACCTTTCTTTTTCAAAAAGAAGTATATATATTTGAAACTCTTTCTGCTTCATAAAATTAAATAAGTTCATCGCAAATAGATAAATAACTTCAAAAGCATTAAATGAGTAAAAAACTTGCAAAATCGATAGTTGTCAAATTAAATTATTTTGGTAAAATAAATATAGATACACAAGAGTTTGAGGAATATAAGAGATATATAAATATATCGTTCTCCGAAAACATCCTTATCTTAAACTATATCAGTTTTGTTAGGGGTGGTCGAAATTCCATTAGGTTGCTATACGAATTCGGAAAGAAATATAGCCTTGTAAAGTAATATACTAATGAAATTAGTCGCAATATTTAGAAACAAAATCTTTGAAATACATTTGAAATGTAGGATATATCTTGGTGTACGTACTTAGAAAAACATTTAGCTACTTGAAAAATAATATCCCATTACTTCGTATAATTTTTCTAAGTTTCCCCTTATTGTCAATGAAAAATCCACATACATATATCATTTCTTATAAATCTTATACTTGAGTTGTCCAGTCCTAGCATGACACGCTAAATATTGAAATTCAAACTTGAATTTACTATGCCAAAATTTCAATGTAAAGTAAATTTTTCTTTTTTATTGTTCTATGGTAATTTTCTCAGATAATTAGGCGCATAGTAAATTCAACGGATGAATGGACCAAACATCGCTCCCAAAGTAATAACTCGTTGCCAAATTTTTTACGGGACATGCATGACACGACAACTCATATCAAATTTCTTTTTTCTTTTTTCTTGTCTAGTTGAACTTAAACAAAACGATCGTTGGTAGGAAAATGTACTCAAACAATCAATGGTGATGCGTTTCATAGGTCGGAACAACCTATTAGTAGATTTTGAATAGACTCATATTTACTCGTAATTCTGTTAAGTGGCTTTGCTTTATACGGAATAGACTTTGTGCTTATATATTGATTGGCATAGCCGCATAGGCAAATTGACCCTAATCACAAGTGTCACGCTCTGTATTTGGCCTGACATTACTCCATATTTGTGCAACTATCTCTGCAGTGGCTTGTCAAAAACCACTGGTCAATTGAGTAAAAAGTTTTACAAAAACGATTCTGTCAGTGTGTGTTTGTGTGAGTTAAAGCAACAGCCGACCTGCCAAGCTCAGGGAGGTCGGATTGATCCATCATGTTAGATCAGTTCAGCCCCGACAAGTCAGTTTGCGTCCTGGACAGACAGCAGACATGCCGAGCTCAGGACAGTAGCCGGGATCGACACAGCAACACTGTCGAACAACAGTGCTGCGCTAACACCTGACTAGCCGAGCTCAGCACAGCCGCGGCTCAGCACAACAATTTTGTGCTAATAGCCGATTAGCCGAGCTCAGCACAACAGTGCTGCACTAGCAGCAACTCAGCAGGTCAGTAGAGCAGACAAACCGAGGTGAGTCCAGGACTCTGTCCTTAAGACGTATTGCTTAGGTATACTATGCCAAACCAATGGTAGCAACCGTCTCCTAGGATGCAACGGAATCAGTTCAACCATGCAGCACTACAACATATGAACTCAACGAACTTGTAAGGCATTTCTGACTTCTCAGGTGACTTGAAAAAATGTACAAATATCCTATGCAGATATGAAAATTGTATGCAAAGAGGAAATGGAGAAAACTGAGTGATTAATCGATTCACTTATTGATTGATCGATTTTTGGATAACCACAGAGGTCAGCTCGGCCTTGTATTTATACAAGAGAACCGAGATCAGGTGGTTAATTCCAGTTCAGCCACAACCATCGAATCAGATAATTTGATTGCCACCGTTAGATCAAAAATTGTTGCCAATTTAACTGTAGCCGTTGGATCAGATAACTGATCAGCCTGAGCCTTTAGATCACGATCCAACGCAAGTCTGCCCTCAATTCGGTTAAGCTTAACCATATTTGAAATTTAGATCGGTTAAGATTAACCACATTCTAAATAGCAGCCTTAACCACCTAAGAGAAAGTTAAACTTAAATAAAAATTCTCCAAAAAGATATGAATCGACCTGCAACCCGCAACCCAAGCCTGAGCCCGAGCACAGGCCGAGCTGAGCTGATTTTCACTTAGTTTACTTCTACTTTGAGTATTAATTTATCATTCGTCTGGTATCGTAATTGAGTGATTCCAAAGTCTAAAATCATCTAATTGTTAGGTAGTTATTTAAGGATTCATTAGTTTTCACATGTCATTTATGAAAACTAATTATAATTAAGCTCAAAGTATGTTCCTAACCAAGGTTTGCAACTTGACAAATTCAATTTTCTCCAACGATCCCCACACGAATAGAAATTAATGCAAATGCTTATGCAAACTCTAACAAGAAGGCAAACAAGAAAACGTTGCGTCAGAAGAGGTAGCTTATGGCTTTGAACCTTCCCTATCGATATATTGTCGGATGCCTTCAACTATGTAGTTTCTTGATGTCTTGAACTACTCAGCCTTTAATGTGAAATCTAGACAACAATACTCACAAAAATATCCTTCAACACCCTTTTGGTTCTCACGGATGTGTTCGTTTTGGCCATGAACAGCCTGGTTTCAGAAAGTGTTTTAGAGAATTCTTGCCTCATAAAATTCTCATGAATGCGGGCCCACTTCACACTTACATAGGTGTTTCCCACAGAGAGTATTAGACCATACTCCACTTCATATACCAAGATATAGGAAACATTAAAAGCATCAGCTTACTCTAACTCTTTCTACAGACAGCACTTTTATTTAACAGAATGAGTAAGTGCTTTGCTAAAACTTCATAACTTAGTTGTCCCATTGAATCAGGATTCTCAGATCTCTAGTCAATAAGGTTGGGTTACCGTTACAAAGGTCCTTGCATTGTAGGCTTTAGTCCGTTCGTCAAATTTGACATCTGATCTCTAGTCAAACCTTTTATGAGTGGATCTGCAAGATTCTCCTTTGATTTTATATAATCAATGGAAATCATGCCATTGGAGATCAATTGTTTAATGGTGTTGTGTATCCAATATACATGTCGAGACTTACCATTGTAGTTGCTGCTTTGAACTCATCCTATGGTTGACTCATTATCATAGTGTATGCTGATAGGAGTGATTGGCTTAGGCCAGCATAACACATCTGTCCAAAATTCCGAAGCCATTCATCCTCTTCTCTGGCTTTATCTAGTGCTATAAACTCAGCTTCCATAGTAGACTGAGCTATGCATGTTTTCTTTGTGGATTTCTGCAATACAACAACACTACCAATTAGGAATAAGTATCCATTGGTAGATTTAGAGTCTTTACTATCAGATATCTAGTTGGCATCACAATAGCCTTCTAACACTGATGAATATCCCAAGTAATTTAATACAAGGTTCATTGTATAATTCAAGTATTGTATAGATCTATTTAGATCCTTCCAATGATCATCGCATGGGTTAGTTGTAAACCTGCTCACAGTTTGTTTACTGAGCATGCTATGTGGGGTCTTGTATACTTTGTTTTGTATATCAGACTTCTAATTACTTGCGACTACTTCAGTTGAGCTATTGGCTCGCCTCGTTTTTTTACTTAAGTCTATGCCTAAGTCAAGTGGAGTCTTTACTGGTTTCACATTAAACGTATCAGATCGTTTTAGAACAAATCCAATATAGTGAGTTTGTGATAAAACGAGTCTTTTGGCTACAGTAGAAATTTTCATTCCTAGAATAACATTGGCAACTCTTATATCGTTCATGTTGAAGTTTTGCGTCAACATCTTCTTCGTGTTTAAGAGGATATCATGAGTACTGCATATGATTAGCATGTCGTCTACATAGAGACATACTATTACATGGGCATTTTGTGTGTTCTCGACACACTTGTCACACTCGTTGATCTAGAAACCATTAGACAACATTACTTGATCAAATTTTAAGTGTCGTTGTTTCATGTTGAGAAATCGGGGGGTTGAATGATTTCAAAATACATTATTTAAATGTTACATGATTTCAGAATGCATGTTTTAAATATTACATGATATGCTTGCATGATAAATATGTCTTATATGTTTATATATATCAATATTGTACTAACATGTCATGAAGTGTTAAGGCTTAAATCATATGGCAAATATTTGTTGTGTTTACACAATTTTTAGGTGCCTATTTAAATGAACTAAATGAGTTCATTAAAAGAAGTGTCTAAGGATATATTTGAAAATGTCTATTCCTCAACAAATCTCAACATGGAAAGTTCCTCTCATGCATACAAATGATGCTGATCAGGTTGCATATTTTTAGTTTATTTATATTCCACTAGATCTTTTCTGCACTTTTTCGATGGTTTATGCGTTACATACCATAGCGCATCGTCATCCTTTATGGCAGGCTTTATATGACTATTCTCAGCAGATTTCCAGTCCGTGGTTAGTTTCTGTGGACTTTAATACTTTTCGGACATTAACTGATCATTGAGGTCGCTCTCAGCAGTCATTGCCAGCATTGCAAGATTTTAATGATTGTAACGAATCCTGTGCTTCAACGGATCCTCCCTTTCATGGACCACGGTACACCTGGACGGACGGCCAAGGATTAGGTCGAGTACATCACCGTTTAGACTGGTATTTCATTAATTCTTCTTTTCAGGATGCTTCATGTAGGTGTTCGATGTGTCACAGCACATTCCAGAACACTTCGAACACCTTTGAAGGTGTTCGATGTAACTTGAAGCACTTCATGTAGGCGTTCGATATATGCCAGCACATTCCAGAACACTTCGAATGCCCAAAATAGACTCTTTATGCCATATTAGGCGCCTCCTGAAGGCGTTCCATGTGTACTGGAAGTTCCTTTTGACCCATTAAGCGCTCCATGAATGTGAGATACCTTTATTCTCTTCCATTGCTCATTAAATATGAGTGTTTTTGAAGTGTGCTTGAGGTGTAAACATTAAGTGTGAATAAGTAGGGTTAAGTATGAATTCAAAGTGAATTTGTGATACAGAAGGGCATGAAGTGGTATGAATGAGGTGTACTTGAGTTGTAAACATTAAGTGTGAATGAGTAAAGTTAGGTATGAATTAGAAGTGAGTTAGCAATATGAAAGGGCATAAAATGGTACGAATAAGGTGTGTTTGAGGAAGTATGAATGAGCAAGGTTAAGTGTGAACTCGAGATGATTTTTGTAATACAAAAGGACATGAAATGGTAAGAGTAGGGTGTGATAGAGGTTCAGGACTTTGTACTTGATATGTAAAGTGTGTGTGCATGTTTACACGTTTGATATGATGTTACATGAGCATTCTGCATCATGACATGAACACTTTGCATTTCGACTTGAGTTTTGTTTTGCGAAAAGAATACGAGTTTGAAAAGAAGATTAAAGTTTTCGAAAAGCAACTATGGCTGCTAGTTGATCGCAGGGTATAAAAGTCATGCCTGCGAAAGCAGGGTATAAAAGCGTGACCTGTGAATCAACAGCAGGGTAAAAAGTATTTTATGAGGCCATAGACCTATCAGCACGGAAAATAAAGTTATTTTATGGGGCCATGGACCTATCAACACGGAAAAATAAAGTTATGTTATGGGGCCATGGACCTATCATCACGGGGTATAAAGTTATATGTTATGGGGCCGTAGACCTATCAGCACGGGATATAAAGTTATATGTTATAGGGCCGTGGACCTTTCAGCACAGGGTATAAAGTTATGTTTGCTGTGGACTGATCACCTACAGGGTATAAAGTTCTGCTACGCGAAGAATATGATAAGAAGAATTATGAAAAGTTTTGTGAAATGACACGCATGACATGTTTATGAAAGAAGACATATGCATGAGTTTTGTATGTGGTTTTGAAGAAGTATATGCATCATGATACACGAGATTTGACATGCAAGAAATGTTACTAGCATATGTTCTGTTTATGTAGTATGTTTGGCTCTATATGTGTTGGTTTCATTTTGTGTGTCAATTATGTGGCTTATTTGGATTTGATGAATCGTTATAAAGATGTTATTTGCTAACTCGAGCATCTTATTTTGGGCATTGATTTATATACTGGTGGCTCGTCATGTGTGGTCCCGTAATGTGTATAGACGGGTTACTTGCTGGCGATGTTTTCGCTAAGAACAAATACTCTATTTGCTTTTCAGATGAGCCAAAGTACGAGATGATTTTTTTCGAAGATATCGGCGAGTGGGCTCATTGGGACGATAGTCACTGGAATGGACAGGCTTACAGTCCTTATCCTTTAGTTGAGGGATTTACTGTTAAAACTTTGTATTGAAGGATACTTTAGACACTCTCTTTGACACGTTTTATTTCTGCTGTGGTTTTATTGGTTACATTGATGTTAGTGAAGTTTTAATTCTACGACGTTTCCATTGATTTACCTTACGTCATGAATGACGTGTGCTTGATCTGCTTTGATGCTTCGTAGTTCTTGTAGTAGGCTACGGCGGATGCACTGGTACCGATGTCCAGTATCGGGCCGGGGCGCTACAATAGTGGCTTGCTATTCAGGTTTTCCTCTGGAAGCTTTTTTATGGTACTTTATCTTTGCAGGATACACTTATGCATTTTCTTGTTGTACTGCCATCTATACGTCTGTTCTGTCGGATGGCCTCTGCCTCACCAGTCATTTATTTTTCCTATGTCCTGAGGTCTGGGTTGTTTGGGACTATTTTGATGCGTTATTGGACATTAGAGAACCTCCTCTGGCGGGTGGGCAATCACATTTACTGGCTATCTGGTTTGCTTCTCCTCGCTCTTTCATAGTGAGATGTAGCAAATATACCCTGGCATCTTGCTTTGGAACATTTGGAAGATGTATGCTGCTATTGTGTTTGATGATGCTATATGGTCGCAACGTCTTCTTATTCAAACTTTTCGGAGAGATATATTTTTGTAGGCAAAGTCTATGTCTGAGTCTAAGCTTGCGACTTCAGATCCCAGGCTTATTCAACTGGGCCTTTCCTCTCCCCTTCGGTCTAGTAGGATGCGGATCCTGCATTTGTCTTCTCTACCATCGGGTCGTTTGAAGCTTAGCACTAATGCTGCTGTTGGCCGTCATTCGGCTGGTGGGGGGGGCTATTGTACATGACTCTTCTGGTAGGTTGTTCACGCCTTCTCTTTCCACTGCGACATGATTTCCCACTTCGTGTTGAGGCTCAAGCCGTACTCATGGCGCTTATCTATTATATACCATTATTCGACCACTTAATTATTGAGGTGGATTACATGGAGTTGGTTTATGCTCTTGCAATTTCCAATGCCTATGTTGTTCCTGATCTATATCGCGTTCGACCTTTCCTTGCTACCTCTTCCCTTCATGATGCACAGATTGCTCACGAAGATTGGACCTTCATTTAACTCAACATAACCTCCCCAATCAGCTCGGATGAAAAGCACCATGGAATGGAAACCACTATGCTCAAGCTGGATTGTTTTCGGCAGTGTGCTTCAATGAGCCTCCCCAAAAATGAGTTCAAATGTTTCTAAGTAAGGATCAACCCTCTTAGACATTGTCCCTCCCAAGTATAAGGAACGTACATCCAAGATAGCTCAATTCATGAATGGAACCTAGCCTAGATTCAAGGAGAAACAAGACTGCAATGGTTCAAAAGCCTTTGGCTGAAATTTGTTTTCATAAAAATATGTGTTTCTTACAAAGGACTAACTCCTCTATTTATAGGCCTAAGATACATTAAATAATTACATAATAACTAACTATCAGCCAACGAAAGCAATGGCTCAAAAGTAGAAGTAAATTATTGTTGGAAGCAAAAGTCTTCATCCCTCAAATTTCGGCTAAATTAGAGCAGTTGCTTTTGCAAGTGGATTTTGAAGTCCTCTCTCTAATTGGACCGAAAAATAGTCTTCATGAACGTTGCAGAAAACCAAAAGAAATTGAATTTGGGCTTTTGAATCATCTGATTTGGCGTACGGACGACAGAGATTTCACGCGTTGAAGTTTTAGTTGCTTCCAGCTAGGACGTTTGAAAATCAGCAGCTTCAAATTTATGGAATTCTTTAAGCTTGGTAACGGACGAATCTGAGAATGTGCAAAACAACAAAGTTGTAGCTTAATGTCTTATCTATTACCTCCAACTAGAATCATGTCCATTGGAGTTGTGGTTGATGAGATATTTCTGAAATACTACGAGTGTATCATCCTGCCAACTTGCCCTTTTAACTCATCTTGGTGTATGACGTGTGGCATGGACTCCATCAAGCTTCCTTGGCCTAAAATCAGTTCAAACATACACCAAAAAGAATATGCAACGTACTAAGACATGTATTGGTTAGTTTACAACAGTTTATAATGGAAAGAAAGCTAATCACTCAACAATAAGACAATACAAACAAGATTACCTAATATATTACGACATGATTCAAAACTAAGTTAAAGTTTGTAACAAATGGATCCAAT
Organism: Eustoma russellianum; assembly: GCA_036186865.1. NCBI lineage: Eukaryota > Viridiplantae > Streptophyta > Magnoliopsida > Gentianales > Gentianaceae > Eustoma > Eustoma russellianum. The sequence goes on along the minus strand of AP025069.1, from coordinate 25,643,730 downwards.
GTAAAGGAAGGTTTCCACTTCATGAATCAATTTCTTGCCATGCTCCTTGTTATAGGCCCCTTGTCTTGAATGGGTGTACCTCCCGCTGCAAGTTGGTTCTTCTTGGCTTGGCTAGAGCTCATCATTCCCTCCTCTTGAAAAGGATTCGACCTCGAATCTGGATCTACACTAAATGGAGTAAGGTCAGCAACATTAAAAGTTTTAGAGACTGAACCATACCTTTCTTCAGGGATGTCAAGGACGTATGCATTATCTCCAATTCTTTGGACAACTTTGAATGGTCCATCGCCTCTCGGCATCAACTTTGATTTCCTTTCCTTAGGAAACCTTTCCTTCTGTAAGTGTAACCAAACGAGATCTCCAGGTTCAAATATATTAGCCTTTCGGTTCTTGTTAGCTCTTTTGGCATACACTTTATTTTTAGCTTCGAGTTGTGACTTAACCTTTTCATGTAAATCTTTGATAAGTTTAGCCTTACGTTCTCCATCAAGACTAACACGTTTGTCAACAGGAATGGGGACTAAGTCAAGTGGGGATAAAAGATTAAAGCCATAAACAACTTCAAAAGGAGAATGCAAAGTACTGCTATGAACATTCCTATTGTTTGCAAACTCAATGAAAGCTAAACAATCTTCCCAAATCTTTAAGTTCTTTTTGAATTATGACACGTAACAATTATGACAAAGTTCTATTGACTACCTCCATTTGTCCATCAGTTTGTGGGTGAGCAGTTGTTGAGAAAAGAAGTTTAGTACCAAGTCTACTCCACAGAACACGCTAGAAGTGGCTTAGAAACTTTGTATCTCTATCGCTTACAATGGTACGGGGCATGCCATGCAATCTTACAATGTCCTTAAAGAATAGGTCAGAAACATGTGTGGCATCATCCACCTTCTTGCATGCAATAAAATGTGCCATCTTAGAAAATCTATCAACAACAACAAAGATGCTATCACTACCAGGTTTGGACCTATGCAATCCTAACACGAAGTCCATTGAAAGATTAGTCCAAGGTGAATTTGGAACAGGTAAAGGAGTGTATAATCCTTGAAGTCGTGTTCTAGATTTAGCTTGCTTGCATGTAATACAACTAGCACATACCTTTTCAACATTCACACGCATGTATGGCCAAAAAAATGCTCCTTATGCATTTCTAATGTCTTGAATGAGCCAAAATGACCCATCAGGCCTCCTCCATGAGCTTCCTTGATCAGAAGTTCCCTCATTGAACACATTGGTATACATAACTTTTGTTCCTTAAACAAGAATCCTTCATGCAGATAGAACTTACCAAGAGGGGATTCAAGACATGCTTCGTAAATGGAACTAAAGTCATGATTAGAGACATACAAGTCCTTGATAGTTTCAAAACCAAAAATGTTAGAAGTCAGCATAGTAATCAAAGTATATCGACGAGATAGAGCATCAGCAACAATATTGTCTTTTCCTTGCTTATACTTGATTACGTATGGGAATTTTTCAATGTATTCAACCTATTTTGCGTGCCTTTTGTTCAGTTTACCTTGGCCCTTAAGGTACTTAAGGCTTTCATGATCAGTGTGGATCACAAACTCCTTAGGCTGCAAATAATGTTGCCAAGTTTGTAAAGATCTAACTAAGGAAAAAAGTTCTTTATCATAGGCTGAATAGTTCAAGGCTGCTCCTCTTAACTTCTCACTGAAATAAGCTACGAGTTTCTTAGCTTGATTCAGTACATCTCCAATGCCAACCCCGCTGGCATCACACTCAACTTCAAACGTCTCTTCAAAGTTTGGAAATATTAGGATAGGTGCTGAGGTTAGGCGTTTCTTACGTTCATCAAAGGCTTATTGTTGTGAGGTTCCCCATTGAAAACTGACATCTTTCTTAACCAACTCATTTAGGGGTCAGCAATGGTAGAGAAATCCTTGACAAATCGCCTATAAAAGCTGGCTAGTCCATGAAAACTCCTAATGTCTCCTGCAGACTTAGGCGTTGGACATTCAATGATTGACTTGGCCTTCTCTTGATCCATTTCAATCCCTTCAGCACTGATCACAAATCCTAGGAACACTACTTTCTCTAAACAGAATGAACACTTCTTAAAATTGGCATATAGTTGTTCCTTTTGCAATGTTTCAAACATAGCTCTTAAATGGATAAGGTGTTAACTGATTGATTTGGAGTAGATAAGGATGTCATCAAAGTCCACTACCACAAATTTCCCAATGAACTTTCTCAAGACCTCATTCATCAACCTCATAAAGGCCCTAGGGTCGTTATTTAGGCCAAAGGGCATGACTAACCACTCATACAATCGAAACTTAGTCTTGAATGCCATTTTCTATTCATCTCCTTCCCTAATTCGCACTTGGAAGTATCCTTTCTTAAGATCTACCTTGGTAAAGTATCTAGACCCATGTAACATATCCAACATATCATCCAACCTAGGAATAGGGTATCTATACTTCACAGAAATCTTATTGATTGCTCTACAGTCTGTGCACATCCTCCAAGTTCCATCTTTCTTAGGGACAACTATCACCGGTACGACACAAGGGCTCATACTTTCTCTCACTTTACCTTGCCCTAAGAGCTCCTCAACTTGCCATTGGATTTCTTTAGTTTCCTTTGGATTGGCTCTATAAGCAGGCCTATTGGGTAGGACAGCTCCAGGAATGAAATCTATTTGATGCTCAATCCCTCTTAGAGGTGGTAAACCTTCGGGATCTCCTTCAGGGAACAAATTTGAAAACACTTGCAATAGGGATGTGACTTCACTGGGCAAAGTAGAGGGCAAATCAGTTGAAGAAAATGAGGTTTCTTTGTAAAGTAAGTTGTAAATAGTTTTGTTGAAATTGATTGAGTGGAACACCTCACTTTTTGATGCAAAGAAAGCACTCTTGTTTTTATATTTATTTTCCTCAGAACTAACAAGTTCTTTACCCTTTAATTCAGTTTTGTCAGAATGAATGTGTTTAAGGAAGATCCTTTCCAATTCTTTTTCTTTTGGATCATTTCGACTTTTGGTCATTCTCTTCTGATCCTCAAACACCTTTTGTGGGGGTAATGCATGTAGCTTAAACAGTTTGTTGTGATGCCTAAAGGAATACCTACTTAAGTAGCCATCATACGTCACTTTGTTATCAAATTGCAATGGATGTGAAAAATGTTTTCTCTTTGTAAGTCTTGTTCTTCTATTTTGACTTGAACATTTAAAGCACGTCTTAAAACTACGAACTCTTTGCTTTCGCATTCATTACTCTCATCAACGATTTCTTTGTCTTCCTCACACGTTTTGTTAGCTTCCTCATTCTCTTCCAATTCTTCCTCAGAATAGTACTCATTAGACTCCTCAATGAACATAATACGTTTAGGGTTGGGGCATTGATTCGCAAAATTGTAGGATCTGCAAGACACCACTAGAAGGGGGGGGTTGAATAGTGGGTGCGTAAAATGTGTTTTTTAAAATTGTTTTAAACCAAAAACCCAACTTCTGAAAACAGTTTCTGTTTTCAGAACCTGTTTTGAAATGTTTTGAAAACTGGGTTACAGGTCTTCAAAAATTCTAAAATTCGGAGAGATCTTAGTCTCATATGTTTTGAGTATCCCCTAAAAATTTCAGATAACAATTCAACCTTTAACCCCTTTAAAAGTCGTTGATGGTCAGATTGCACAAATCTACCAAAAACGGTAGTCTGATTTGAAAAATTAATTCCTATTTAACCGTAACTCCAAATGCTCTGAAAATTTAACGAATAACTCTTTTTTAGGTGTATTTAATTGGGTTGAAACAGTTTTGAAAAATTCTTTTGGCAAGTTAGTCAAGTACGTTCAAAGGCTCAACCTTTGCAAGCCTGCAAATCAGACTGCACTAGTCTCAGAACTTTAGATGTTTGGATGACTTATACTTGCCCAAAAAGGTTGAAACTTGCGCCAAAAGAACCTTAAGACGTATGGCTATGTTTCCTGAAAGTTTTGTGATTTTTAAAATTCGTTTACTATTTTTAATAACGTGATAAAGATGATGCACTTTGTGGAAAACTGAAAGTAAGTGCTGAAAGTAGAGAACACAAGGAATTTTATACTGGTTCGGTTAAATCAACCTACTCCAGTCTTCGAGGACACCTTCCTTGGTAAGCACTAATCACAAAACACAAATAACACCTTACCACACAGGGTTGATGGAGTTACAAACAAACTCCAACCCTTTACAAACCTGTAAATGATTACAACGATCATGAACACCACCACCTTGCCAATGCAATATTGATCACACCTTGATCAATCTTTTACAACAATAAAGAGTATATGGTGGTATGTAAGAAGCCTATTCAAGATGTATAAATATGAATAAAATAGGCTTTTAGAGAAAAGAAAGAAAGAAGTGTAGAAAGAAGGAGATGAAAAACGTTTTTAGCACTTTGAATTTGCAAGACTTGTCTTGTATTTTGTTTGCTCTCTTCTTTCCTTTTTATCCAAGGTGGCCGCCCCCTATAGCCTTCTCTTCCTCTTGAAAATTATCTTCTAAGTCCTTGGAAGAGTATATTGTATCATTGTGACATTTCCTTACATACATGGCAACTCCTCATTGGATGATCATTAAGCTCTTACTTACTTGGCACTCATTGATTGGATGGAAGTTGTCATCATTTGATGACTAGATAAATCTGAAAACAACCTTTAAAAACATATGCCAATTAGCCATAAAAGTGTTGCCATTAAATATGCCAATCATCCATAAAAGTGTCGCCATGAGTCACATAATAATCCTACATAATTAGCAAGACAACTAATCACCATTTTCCATCATGAAAATCGGCCATTATGCTTCTCCACATGCTGAAATTTCAGCATGTGTAACATTCACACTTTATTCAAATTGTTGCTAAGTTTGCATTTGCCTTGAAAATAAAAAATAAATCAATCATCATTTAGTACATAACATTTCTACTAATTTTGGAATAAAAATTTCTCACCAAGAAGGCCATAAAATCGGCCAAGTGCATTACACACATGCTGAAATTTTCAGCATGTGTGATATTTGAAAAATCACTTGATTATTTCCATAATATATTCAAAACATTGCCAAACTATCTTTCAATCAATCCATATAATTCAAAGTAGTAAATATGGCATAATTTAGTGGAAATTTTGGCCATCCTTAGACTACACATGCTGAATTTTCAGCATGTGTCACAAATGTGACAAAGTTTGAAATGTTACCTTTTGTAGTTCCTTCCTTTATATCACCAACCTTGTATACTTCATTCTTGGTCAATCAAGATGCCAACAAAGCTCCACATAAGTTCCAACAAGGCTGTCTAGGCGTGTGATGATGAATATACATGTGCTGAATTTTATTTTTGCAAACTTTGTAAAATAGTGCACATATAATTATACACATATGGTATATTCCAATCAGCCCTTAATTGATTTTTCTAGAACACTTTAGAATGTATAGAATATGTAAAAAGTGTCAAGATACATGTTATATGCCATTCCGGAAATGTTCCATGTGTCGTTTTCGTAGAAAACCGAATTTTCGATGTTTGTCGATTACCCGATTTTACTCCTATTAAATTCCAACTTTTTGCACATGTTATATATATTATGTTACACATAATATATATAAATTAAACTTTAATATTCAGCACTTAGGGCTGACTTAAAGTGGCGCCTAATCATGTGACAAAAATTGAATTTGGAATCTCCACAATTTGACCTTAATTTGGGATGATTTGTGTGTTCCAACATGGAATGATTTTATGGCTGTATATACTATGTAAGCCACGAAATTTGTGGCCATTTTTGAAGTGTAGGGGCTGGCCATCTATATATGGCAAGTACGTGACACGTTGGCGAAGTTTCGGTATTCACCCGATACGACAATTTTTGGTTTAGAACCTTTTAACGTGTTGTAATAAATTTTTCATCACCATAGCTTGTATTATATGATATAAGACCTGAATATACTCAGTGGTGTGACGTTAACGTACGTACGTAAAATATATAACGTGTCGCTAGTACGTTGGAATATATGTGTATGTGCCTTTTAAAAAAAATCTGAATATATATAAAAATATATGTATAATGGCGTGTAGGAGGGAGTGGAGAACTTTCCATTCTTTAACTTGTTTCCGTTGTGCCTTTTCCAAATATGGCTTCCTTTAATGAACTATTTAGTTTATTTAACTAAGTACTTTACTTAATGAACTAGTTTAGTTCATTAATGATGACACCTGAAAATAGTTCAAACACAACAAATGCTTGCCATTTGATGTAAGCTTTAAAGCTTCATGGCTCGTTAGTACGACAACATTATATATGAACTATATAAGGCATGTTTCATGCAAAAACGTGTCATGTCATAAAACTTGTCATGCATTTCTTTGTAACACGTTATTTTAATCATGGATTTTGTAATCATTCAAACCCCCTTTTTCTCTACAATCTCCCCCTTTTGATGATTTACAAAATAACCTATGGTCATGATTTAAATTTTTTCACTCCCCCTCCAATCATGCACAAATTCAAATTTTGAATTTCAAATTTCAAATTTTGAATTTTGAATTTTCTCCCCCTTGATTTGTGCAATCAATTTCTCTCTCCCCCTTAAATCACGCATTCTCTCCCTCTTTATTTTGGAAAGTCAATCAAAAATGCTTGTAAATATGGAAATACAATCAAATCGAATCAGCAGAAATCATGTCTAATTTAGAACGAAGATTTTCATACGTGGCTTGATTTAATGCTTTAGTGAAAATGTCAGCTACTTGTGCCTCAGTGCATACGTGATCTATGACAATATCACCATTATTTATGTGATTACGAAGGAAGTGATAGCGTACTTCTATATGCTTGGCCTTAAAGTGTAGCACGGGGTTCTTAGATAAGTTGATGGCGCTCATACTATCACAATATATAGGGATCCGACTTACTGTAATCCCAAAGTCAGAAAGTTGTTGTTTTAGCCATAACAATTGTGTGCAACAAAGACTAAGTTCCATGTATTCAGCTTCAGTAGTGGATAAAGCTACGCTTGATTGCTTTTTACAAAACCATGAAATAAGGGAATTTCCTATAAATTGACAAGTGCCGCTCGTGCTTTTCCTATCTATTTTACATCCACCATAATCTGCATCAGTATAGGTATGCAAGTTAAATTCACAATCTTTATCATACCAAATGCTCAAGGTGGGTGTGTGCTTAATATATTGAAATATTCTTTTCAAGGCATTACAGTGAGACACTTTTGTTTGACTTTGAAAACGTGCACACATACATACACTGAACATGATATCAGGTCTACTAGCAGTAAGATAGAGCAAAGAGTCAATCATAGACCTATATAAAGCATTATCAAAGTCCTTACCATGTTCATCTTTGTCTAATTTAGTTGTGACACTCATAGGGGTAGGAGACGGTTTTAAATTCTCAAAATTGAACCTTTTAATCATATCATTTATATAATTAACTTGGCTTATATGTATACCTTTACTCGTTTGTATAATTTGCAAGCCAAGAAAATAATTTAATTCACCAACCATAGACATTTCAAATTCCGATTTCATGCAAATTTCGAAATCTTCAACAAGTTTATGAGAGGTGGAGCCAAAAATGATGTCATCAACATAAATTTGAATGATTAGTAAATCCAATTTTTCTTGTTTTAAAAATAAAATATTATCTATAGTGCCTCTTTTAAAATCATTTTCTAAAAGGAAAGTAGCAAAACGATCATACCATGCACTAGGTGCTTGCTTTAGACCGTATAGTGCCTTCTTTAGTTTGTACACGTGATCGGGATGTTTCAAATCTTCAAAACCAGGTGGTTGTTTCACGTATACCTCTTCTTGTATAAATACATTTAAGAATGCACTTTTCACGTCCATTTGATAAAGTTTAAAATCTTTCAGGCAAGCAATATCAAGTAAAATTCGCATGGCTTCTAAGCGTGCTACGGGTGCAAATGTTTCATCATAATCAATTCATTCTTCTTGATTATATTCTTGTGCTACAAGTCTCGCTTTGTTTCTAACAACTTTTCCTTATTCATTCATTTTATTCCTAAACACCCACTTTGTGCCTATTATAGTCTTATCTTGTGGTCGTGGTACTAAATCCCATACGTCATTTCTAACAAATTGATTAAGTTCGTCATGCATAGCATCAATCCCAGAAGAATCACTCAAAGCGTCATGCACATTTTTAGGTTCGATTTCAGAAATCATGGCATGAAATTGATTTTATTCTTCTACGTGGTTGTACACCATGAGTAATATCGCCTATAATGAGATCGTGTGGGTGATCTCTATGCCATCTTGGTTGATTATTTTCTATGTTCACATGCATTTCTAAGTGATCATGCATATCATGCGTGCCATCATCATCATTCAACATGGGTTTCAATTCGAAATCATCATCATATTCTTTATCTTTATCAATCTCACCAAATTCATTAAACTTCACATGAATGGATTCTAGAATTTGTCTAGTGATGGGATCATAACATCTATATGCTTTTCAGTTCACAGAATACCCAACAAAGATACATTCAATTGATTTCGATTTAACTTATCTAAATTATCTTTCACATTTAAAACAAAGAATTTGCAACCAAACACACGAAAGTAATCAATTTTAGGCATGCGACCATTTAATATCTCATACGGCATCTTATTTATTTTCTTTCTAATAGACAAACGATTAACTATGTAGCATGCACAATTTACGGCTTCCTCCCACAAAAATCTAGGCAATTTATTCTCACACAACATGGTTCTAGAAATTTCTTGTATGTCCTATTCTTTCTTTCTACTACTCCATTTAATTGTGGAGTTCTAGGTGGCGAAGACTCGTGTTTAATTCCTTTTTCTTCGCAAAATAAAATCATGCCCTTGTTTTTAAATTCACTGCCTCTATCGCTTCTTATCCTTTTCACATTGACACCATATTGATTTTCAAGTTGTTTTATAAGTTTTGCAATCTCAATGGCACTATCATCTTTATGTGCAAGAAACAAAGTCCAAGTATAACGAGAAAAATCATCAACAATCACACAAGCATAATAACGTCCACCGAGACTCGTAGTGCGACTAGGACCAAATAAATCAATGTGTAATAATTCTAAAACTCTAGTCGTCCTTATTTCATTTTTAGGTTTAAGTGACTCACGTGTTTGTTTGCCTTTTATGCAAGATTCACACAACTGAAAGTTGTCTAAATCAAGTGTAGGCAATCCTCGTATTAGGTTCTTTTATTGGAGTTTTTCAAGTATAGAAATGCCAATGTGTCCTAAACGTCTATGCCAAAAATTTACGTTAGGTTCATTTGACATTTTTCCTTCCCGTTTTCCTTTAAAAACTATTTCTCCATTTTTATTTATCATATTGCAATATAGATGAGTAAAACACACATCAAAACCATTGTCAATAAATTGTGAAATGCTAAGAAGATTATAGGATAAGTTGCCTACCAAAAAGATGTTGGAGATTTGAAGGGTGCTTGGGTTTCCAATTGTACCTTTTCCGATGATCTTGCCTTTATTGTTGTCTCCAAAGGTCACAGATCTGCCTTTTGTGACCTTATTTAACTTTGTGAATAAGCTCAGGTCACCCGTCATGTGCCTCGAGCAACCACTGTCAAGGAACCACTTGATAGATGTATCTTTTGATATGTGGGTTCCCTGCAATGTACAAAAGTAATTTAGGTACCCTTTTAATTTTGGGTCCTTACGAGTTAGTTATTCACTTCTTAGTAAAAGTAACTGTCGGTACCCATACTAGGGTGATCCTTCTCGGTCTAGCAAATGGTAAGAATGTAGATGAAGGAGCAATGTAGTAGACATGTGGTGAGTGGACTTTAGGCCTTTGGCCAAGAACTCCTTTATACGCGTTATATGGAGTGCGTTTTTGATATCTCGTGTTTGTGTACATAGTGCGTGATCTGGATGGATGAAATGAATGTCGTGTATGCATCACTTGTTTCTTCTCATATCTATATGGCACAAAATTATATTTTGCATGATATGAAGAAGAAGTATGACGAGATGAGGGGAGAGAGGGTCTTTGCGTCATCTTAGACGCCGTATTTGCTTTTAGAGTGTCTACTTTCTTAGACAAGACAAACTTGGTTGGTTTAATTGATACTTCATTTGTCTCAATGTATCCTAATCCGGTTTTATCACTATCATATTTTTGTGATAAAATAATGCGATGTAGCATGTTGGATCCAGTATCAAACTGTTTCATCATTTTCTCTAAGTCCGTATTCCTTGATTTCAAATTTGAAATCTCGGATTTCATTTCATTATTATGAGTTGTCAATGATGAGATCTCTGTCTTTAATGCATTAATGATGCATGACGACTCTTCTTTTGAATCGTTTAATTGAGCGACAAGATTCGTGTTAGAAGATTCTAACAACTTCTTGTCTTCAATTAAACGCTTCTTTTCTTTCGCGAGAGTCTTAGTAAATTTATGCAATTCTAAATACTGACTTGAAAGATCATAATAAGAAGGCTCAGAGTCAGAATCAGAGTCAGAAGATACCTCATTTGATGCTTTGGACACAAAGCATACTTGTGCGTGCAGTCTCCTCTTCTGTATCAGTCTCGGAATCAGATGTATCACTCCAAATGGAGGCTTTGAGAGCTCTTTTCCTTTGCTTAGGTTCTGAGACGAGTCTATTTTTGGTCCGATCCTTGTCAGGGAGTTTGTTTGTTTGCTTGTCCTTATTAGGACAGTCATATGATAGATGTCCAAGTTTACCGCATTCGTAACATTTAACATCCTTGTCATTTGTCTTGTTCTTATTTCTTTTAGTCGAAGTAGCCTTAGTTTTGTTTCTAAATGAATTTCTCATGAATTTTCTCAAGCCTTTAGCCAATAAAATTAAGTCATCGTTGTCTGATTCAGAATCACTATCATCTACGTGATCGGAAGAAGTAGAGACGCATTCATTTGATTTAAATGCAATAGTCTTACCTTGTTTTGATGATGATTCCGATTTCCGTATGGTGAGTTTGTTCTCATATACATTAAGTGATCCAATTAGTTCCTCCATCTTAATTGATTTAGTTTCTTTGCTTTCTTCTATGACCGTTACTTTAGGGTCCCACTCAGATGGAAGGCTTTGTAAAACCTTTTGTACCTTTTCCTGCATAGAGAAGGCTTTGCCAAGAGACTCAAGAGAATTGTAAATGTTAGTCAAGCTTAGATCCATATCAACGATAGGTTCATTTGGCAATAATTTAAATGACTCGAGTGTGGACATAAGCATGTTGATTTTGGACTCTTTTACTTGACTAGTGTCTTTGTGTTTCATTTCAAGAATTCTCTATATTTCTTGAGCACTAGAACAATTTAAAACATATCTAGATTCACTTTTACTTAGTCCATTTAGAAGTAATTGCATAGCCCTAGCGTTCATGCTCAGTCTCTTTTATCAGCACTAGTATACTCTTGTTTAGGCTTAACAAACTCTAGTGTGACTCCATCTACAGTGGATAATTTTGATGGAACAAATGGACCATCTTCTATAATGGACCAGATATCAATATCAATAGCCATAAGGAAAAGTTTCATTCTTAACTTCCATTGAATAAAAGACTCACCATCAAAGAGAGGAGGCCTTTGACTGGACATACCTTCTTGCTCGGTTTTGAAGTTTGTGGTTGCCATCTCACATAGATCGTTGTATCCTTTAGTTATGAGTGTTCCTGCGCTCTGATACCACTTGTAGGATCTGCAAGGCACCACTAGAAGGGGGAGGTTGAATAGTGGGTGCGGAAAATGTGGTTTTTAAAATTGTTTTAAACCAAAAACCCAACTTCTGAAAACGGTTTCTGTTTTCAGGATCTGTTTTTGAAACATTTTGAAAACTAGGT
>AP025069.1:25565190-25623842 GCA_036186865.1 Eustoma russellianum | reverse complement strand
TAACTTTATTAGTAGAAAGTAACCTTGGTTAACCTAAGGTAACCAAGGTTAAGCCTTAACTAGCATACAAACCTTAACCCCACCCTTATTTCCCACGGTTAGGATCACCAAGAAAGGGAGAATACCCTCCAACTTACACTTAAGCATTTCAAGACAAGAAGGAATTCTTTCCACTCCCTTCTTCTCCTCCCCACTTACGGCTAAGTGTGCACCAAAGGAGAAGGAAGCCCTTCCAAGAACAAGTAAGCTTAGGTAAGTATCCACAACCTTCTAAGAGTGACATTTATGATTTTATGGAAATCAAACTCATGAGTGTTCTTCTTTGCCCCCAAAACCGTGACCTTCATGGTCACTAGACTCAAGGACTCCAAGCCTTCAAGAACTCTAGCTAAGTTGGACAACTTACACCTCTATTGGTAAGCCATCTAGCTTTTTCTTGAAAGAATAGTGATTTAAAGCATGAACTAACCATTTCTTCTTTTCTTTCCCTCCACCGTGGGGAATATTGTGTAGAGGAGGAGAAGACTTCAACTTTGACACATATCCAAGAAGAGTAAGCAAGAAAGGCAAGTACACTATACTCTTCATGGTTTGAATGTGAAAGTGTGTGCATGAATGGCTAGAAAGACTTAAGGTTTGATCTTAGTTGTAAAATGGCTAGCTTTGAGCCAAAAGCTTTCGGCTTTAGGCACACATAAGGGTAGGATGAACATTTCGTAATAAAGATAAGTTCTTTGAAGATTTTATGCATGTTTATGTCTTAAACTAGGCTTGAATGTGTTAAAGATTTCTTCTTTTGTGTTGAAGGGGGGGTCACGGTTGAAGGGAGAAAGGGAGGTGAGGTAAAGTTGCATGCAAAATAATAACAAAGCAAGAAAATGAGGAAAGACTTGATCTTGTGCTTGTAGGCTTAAAGTGTTTTTGGTTTTGGTCATTTTCTCTCTAAACACCCGCAAATGGGGCTGACGTGGTGTGTGTGTGTGTGTTCATTTTAGGGTGGATACCATGAATGGTGACTAAAAGGTGAGCTAAGAACATTTAGGATGAAATTAGGGCTACTGAAAATTCTGGAGCTGGGTAAGAAATTAGGCTGACTTGCTAGACCAGAAAAGGGACCTTAGAGACCTTTAATTTCGTTTATTTTTGGTATGACGTTAGTGTTGTATGTGTTTGTTAGTAGTGAGAGTTGGAATCACCTTAAAAAGAGTCACGGTTTATTTTTAATGAATTTCTTACTAAGGTTGGTCTTGCTGGAAAATATGTTCTGGACAGAACTTAAGCCACATGTTTAGCAGCTTAAAAAGGGATCTTAGAGGTGTGCAAATCCAATGATTTTCGGCAGGACATTAGCCTCATGAATGAAGAAGAAATGACAGCTGGAATTCCATCAAAATAAGTTGTGGTTTATTTTTAATAAATTTTCTACTAAAACTGGTCAAATCGAGCTAGGCTGGAAAAACAGAATATATGACCTATTTTGTATGGCCTGGATAAAGGCCTTAAAGAATTAGTTTTGGGCTAAAAATTGGCAGGATGTTAGCCCAAAGAGTTTATGAGATTAGGGAGTTGGAATTTCTGGAAAAAGATCAAAGGATTGACCACAATAAATTTTATAGTAAAATATGGTCATTGCAGGATTTTTATTGCATGGATTCGTAAAAAGGAGTAAATGGGTCTCTTAATGACATCGTAAGTCCGCAATGCATGCATGACACTCGCTTATAATGGTCACGAATGAGTAGATGTGATTGCGTGAGTTTAACATGAGTAGTTTAACAAAGAATTCGTTAAGGTTAAGTGTATGATACAAAGCTGGAAAAATTCCAGCATTGCTAGCGAAATGTGCCCGTTCTTATGTCATATGCCGTGTACGAGTTTGCACGTTGCATGTCATACATTGCATCATCGTCACATGCATGATTTTATGATGTGGATTTTACATAAAGGAATGATGAAAAGCGTTTTTCAAAAGGATGACTTCGTTTTGTTTTCTTAAAACGCTTCCCCACCGGTACCGTGTGTGAGTATGAACTGGCCAGTATGAACCTGAGCAGATCCGGGTTAAGTGATCTGAATGGAAAGGAATGATGTTACCATGATGAATCCGGGATTAATAGATTCGAAGGGGAGAAGTTACCGCCTCAGATCCGGGAAGATAGATCTGAAATGAAAGGAACCTGAGCAGATCCGGGTTAAGTGATCTGAATGGAAAGGAACGATGTTACCGATCCGAATCCGGGATTAATAGATTCGAAGGGGAGAAGTTACCGCCTCAGATCCGGGAAGATAGATCTGAACACTCTATGGTTTTATGACGATGATGTTTTTAAAAGAGCAAAGCATGAAAAGGCATTTTCTCATTTTCCTCATAACGCATTTCATGTGCATATGCATGCATGTCACTTGTAGAGTTGTAACGTAGCGTCGCATGAACTATGCCGTGTTGACATGACCTTGCGTGTCCGTAAGGATGATGATGACTGTTTTATTAAACAATGCATGAACCAATCACCTTATGTTATATTTCATTTTATCTAGTGATGTTATTAAGTTATGATCTTGTTACATTAAGCGATGATCCTTATCAAACCTGAAATGGAGGTCAGGTATGTTTCCAAACCAATTATAATTTGGGGTTCGGTTCTTGCTCGTACTTTCCATTTAACTCATGATTATTATAGTATACTTGCTGGTGACGTTGTCACTCACCCTATTTTTCTCTCCAGAAGTGGCAGGAGATAAAGTTGAATGGATTGATGACGAGCCTAGGGTACCCTATCCGTGAGAGAGTTAAAGGATGGCCAGAGAGGTGAACCGAGCACCCAGCTTGAAGGATTGATGATGTTTTGTAATAGTGATGGGAAAATTTACTTTCTTCGTTTTCGGAATTTGGTTATGTGGGATGTTACTTTAACTTTTGATGGTACTTTAATTTGAAGTTTAAATTCTGCCGCGGTTTCGATTACTAATTGCGCAAAAGACGAAAGTTCCATGAAATTCTATCATGGATCACAATGCGTAAGGATGACGCCTAGTACTCCTTAGTGAAGTACGACGGGTGCACCGACTTCGGCGGGGCCGGGGCGGGGCGCCACAGGTGGTAATTGTAATTTGAAATTTTTCAAGAGGCACATCTTCAAGAGGTTAGGCTTGGAATTGTAATTTGAAATTTTTCTGAGGCACTCATAACATCTGAGAGCACATCTTCACCAATTTTCATGAGTTTTGGAGGTCTAGAACCATGTCATCTAGATTAATCAAATCAGGATCTGAAGACAGAAACTGTTTTCAAAAGTGAGTTATTTGGTCCAAAAAGTTTTAAAAACCAAATTTTCCGAACTCACCATTCAACCTCCCTTTCTAGTGGTATTATACAGGTCCTACAAGTGTATCAGAGTGCAGTCACACTCACTCAAGAATATTTAACAATCTTTGTGTGATCGCATCCACTAGCCATAAAACCGAGCAAGAAGGTATGTCAAGACAAAGGCCTCCACCTTTTGATAGTGAGGTAAATTCTGATTCTGATTCTGATTTGAACCATCGTATCATGATTTAAATGTTGAATATTTTAAATTACATATATTTACTAAGACTCTTACAAAAGAAACGAAACGATTCAAAAGAGGAGTCGTTTAATTTGATTGCTTCATTGAGATCTGAAATTCAATCCTTGACATCTGAAAATATGGTAATTAAAGCTGAGATCTGAGATTTGAGATCAAGAAACAAAGATCTAGAAAAGACAGTAAAACTATTTGATACAGGAACTTGCATGTTAGATCGTCTCATTTCTTCGCAAAAACATGAAACTGACAAAACTGAATTACTATATTGAAGATAATCATGTACAAAACAAATCTACAAATTTTTATTATCTTCATCTAAGAGATAACATATATTTAAAATGATCATAAAGCCTAAGAAGGCGACAATATAATCCAGCGAGCCCCACGTTGCGTCTCATCGCACTATATCTTTTTCATCATATAGAAAATATAATTATGTGCCATATAGGTATGAAAGAAAGCCATGGATGCATATGCAACATTCATATCATACAAATGTATCTAGATCACACACTGTGCATACAAACCGAAATACATATCAATGCCGAAAATCACCTTATTTTTACAATGATAGATTCGGCCATCATAGGTCAAATAGAAGTGATCACAACATGTACTATATTCCTTATTCATATTTCTTATCACCTTTTGCAAGACCAAAAAAGGTCACCCAAGTTGGGTACCAAAAGGTACTCTTACGAAGGGTTGAATCATTAATCATTAAGGACCCTAAAATAAAGGGTACCTACATATGTTCACTTTCCAGGGAACTCAAACATCAAAAGACACATCAATCAAGTGGTTCCTTGATAGTGGTTGCTCGAGACACGTGACGGGTGACCCGAACTTGTTCTCAAAATTGAAGAAGGTTACAAAAGGTGGATTGGTAACCTTTAGAGACAATAATGAAGGAAGAATTATCGGAAAAGGAACAATTGGAAACCCAAGCGCTCTTCAAATTTCCAACGTCCTTCTTGTGAGTAATCTAACCTACAACTTGCTTAGCATCTCACAATTCTTGACAAAAGTTTTGATGTGTGCTTCACTCATCCATATTGCAATATTGTAAATAAAAACGAAGAGAAATGGTGTTAAAAGGAAAAAGAGAAGGAAATATTTTTATATTTTCTATGGATGACATGTTAGACACTAAAGTAAAATGTTTTATTTAAATGAACCCAACGTGAATTTGTGACATAGGCTGTTAGGACATATTGGCATCTCAACTCCTGAGAAACATCAATGAAAGAATCTAGTACGAGAATCACCTAAACTTGATTTAGACAACTTTAAATTTTGAGAATCTTGTATTAAAAGTAAACAAACATGTGAGTCACTTAAGTCTAAGAATGAAATTAGCACATCTAGAGCCTTAGAATTATTACCCATTGATTTGTTTGGCCCTAGTCGTACGAGAAGTCTTGGTGGGCGACATTATTCCTGTGTCAGCGTTGACGATTTTTCTCGCTATACATGGACATTATTTCTTGCAAATAAAGATGATAGTGCCGTTGAGATTGCTAAATTAATAAAACAACTTGAAAATGAATATGGCTTAAATGTGAAAAAGATTAGGAGCGATAGAGGCGACAAATTTAATAATAAGGACATGATTGTATTTTGCAAAGAAAAAGAACTTTGACTTGTTCAAATAACAATTAAGGTGAAGCAGGGTCAAGAACGACGAATCTCTTTACGATAAACAGATTCACCTTAAACCAGCCTTGTTGCACCCAAGAGTATCTTGTCCGCGGCCATCGAATCGAAAGAAGAAAGGTAAGGAAATGAAAGGAATCTCGAGGAAAGAAGCAAACCCCCCTCGTTATTGTACGTGCGACTCTCACCACACACGGCTCGCACAAAGACTCCTAAAGCCATCCCGAGCCTTTTCTTCCACCTCCCCTCTGCAATCCTCGATCAAAATGCAATCCATAGGCGCTATGAAATGAGGGTAAAGGACTTTTTCCGCTCTCAGACACTGTGCTGCAACACTGCGATCGTCCCTTCGATCATGCGCCACCGGGGCAGGTAGCTCTGACAGCCAGAACCTTCGCTTCAGTCCTCACCAGTGGCCAACCACCATCACCATCACTCTCCACCAAACCCACTCAGTGGTATAAAGGCTGCCTGTCGATTACGTTTGAATCCGCTGAGGTCTCGATAATGTTGGCTCCATTCAAATACACCTTGGTTGGATCCTTCTGGAATGGAAGACCATCAATTGCGGCATTGCAAACATCCTTGGATCGCATCAGATTTATTGGAGTGGGTACATGCCGAATTACTGGATAAAGCCCACGTTTTGTTGCGGTTTCAAAAGGAGGAAGACTGCAATCGTTGCTTTTGTCGTAGATCGTGGAATATTTTGGGTTTTCATATGCGGATTACCAAATACACACATGATTTTGACCCCAGATATGATGCTCCAACTGTCCTCGTTTGAATCGCACTGCCAGGACAGTCAGGTTTTCTACACAATCAGCTCGCACTTTTTGCTATTGTGTCAATGGTAGGCTCGCCTATTCATATGGATGCAGCCACACAGAAGATTCTTAGACCATCGGTTGCTAGAGTATGTGTGGAGGTTGATGTTTCCAAGGAATTACCATCTAAGCTTCCAGAGTATTGATCACCACCATTTTCAATCGGTAATTTATGAGGATGTACCAGATTTTTGTGATAAGTGTTGTATTCTTGGACATAAGAGCGATCATTGTGGTAAAGCCGCCCTGCCTGACTCAGATCCAGTACCAGTGGTTCAAAAATGGTGTCCAAAAATGGAGGAGACTACTCCAGTTGTCTCACCTGATCAGCCCACATGCACTGTCGTTCCTGAGCCTATCTTTACATTGCCAGTGAAGGATTTAGATCAACAGGAAGAGGCAATAGAAGTTCTGCCCTTTGATTCTCAAAATATGTCTGTGTTAGTACGATCGTCGGATGATTTTATAACTGAGCCACAGATACATTCGTCAGACAACCCAATTATACATACAGTTTTGGATTCATAATTAACTGCGATGCCTGCTACATTTTCGGATAACTCTACGCTGATAGACATACCACATGAATATCATGAATTATATAAATCCTTGTCACGTCACATTCCACCTCTCAAGGAAGGCACTTCGGATGCAGAGTTACTGCATCTAATCACTCACCCGCTTGCGCAAATTGATGATGACGAGTTCATTCCATGCGTTCGAAAACGAAGTAGAAGGCTCCACTGTCAGATTCCACACCCACCACGTCAGGTTGTTACCTGTAGTGTTACTCGGTCCTCTAGCTCCCACATAAATCTTTCTCAATGAATATGCTCACTGGAATCTAAGAGGTTTGCGCACCTCCTTATCTTGGTTGCGCATGTTGCTTCATACTTACTCTGTCCAATTTTTATTTGTTATTGAGCCTCAACAACTAGAGTTACGTCTTGAACGGGCAAAACTTCAGCTTGGATTTACTTCGTCTCAGTGTGTGTGTGAGGGTAGAGCTTGGTGTTTTTGGCAGTCCTCTATCATGGAATTGTTGGATGTCTTTCTTGCTGATTAGGTAGCACACTTCCACTTTCAAATGACTACTACTCAGCATATTTTTTGGATTTCATGTGTCCATGGCCGACACACAGTGGCCGATCAACATGCACTTTGACAATCCCTACGACAGCATGTGGATGCACATTTGGAGCCATGGTTTATATCGGGCGACTTTAATACCTTTTTGTCTTTTCTGATCATAAAGGTGCATCTCACCCCTCCTTATCATTTTTGACGGATTCTACGAACATGGTTCATTATGGTGCTTGGCATACAGTGACTCATCGGTCGGAGAGTAGGACGCGTCTAGCGTCGTCTTGATTGGGTTTTTTGCACCGATGGCTTCTATGATTTATTTCCTGAGGTCCGCTTGACGCATCTCAGCCAGGCTACATCTGACCACTGTCCTTTGTTGATTCAATGTGGTCAAAATCCATTCAATGGTTCGAAACAATTTCGCTTTGTCACAGCTTGGACCACACACTCTAATTTCCATACATTCATGCGATCCACACGGGCCTTATATCCTACGGTAGGGGGCATGCGGGGATTATGTGCTAAACAGCGATGCTTTAAAGAGGATGTCTCTCAGTGGAACAAAGAGGTTTTTGGCAATATATTTCATCGTTAGAGTATACAGAGCAGCGAACTCGAACATTGGAACAATATATGGTCTTAATCCCGCTGATGAGAATCGAATTGCCTATTTTGCATCACAAGCCGAGTTGCAGCAAGCTTCCACCTGAGAGATGGAATACTGGAAGCAGAAAGCCCACGTTAAATGGCTCTGGGAGGGCGAATGTAATTCTAGGTTTTATCATTCTAAGTTAAAGATAAACATCGACGCCAGCAGACACTTTGCATACATACAGAAACAGAAGAATTAAGTAACACCCCAGAAAGTGTGGGTGTGGCAGCTGTTGATCACTTTACTCGAATGTTCACATCATAGCCAGTAGAGGATTCTAATGAATTTTTAATACTATTCCACAACTTATATCAGATGAAGACAACTCTATGTTAATGTATATGCCAATCATTGAGGAAGTCAAGCAAGTGGTATGGAGTTTAGATCCACAGAGTGCAGCAGGCCCTGATGGGTATAATTGATGGTTCTTTCATAGTTGCTGGGATGTTATCTGTCTAGATGTATATAAAGTGGTGCAAGAATGCTTCCCTGGATTCCCGATCCCACTTGCAATGGCGCATTCGATGCTTATTTTACTGCCAAAAGGCGTGACTCAGCATGACTTTAGTGATTTTCACCCGATTGCTTTATCTACTTTTATGAGTAAGATACAAATGCATATTCTTGCTAGTCGTATGAATACTATTCTCCCTAGGATCATATCTCCAAACAAGTAGGCTTTCAAAAGGGCAGAGGTATAACTGAGCTGGTGTTACTTGCTAATGAATTGATACACTGGTTTGATAAAGGCATGAGGTCGAATAATGCAATTATCAAGCTGGATATGGCGAAAGCGTTTGATCGTGTTAGTTGGCAATTCCTTAAGGCCATTCTGCATAGATTCAGATTCTCTGTCTATTTCATGACCCTCGTGCTCAACCACTTGGAAGGTATGCATATATCTATTTTGATTAATGGTGTCCCTCATGGCTTCTTTCGTCCCACCCGTGGGGTTAAACAGGGAGACCCATTATCGTCTCTTCTCTTTATCTTGGTGTCTGAGGGCTTTAGTAGGGGCCTAAAAAGGTTAGTGGAACAGTCTCATATTATGACATTTTCTTTCGGCTGAAATGGTTATTTCTCACTTATCATACGCTTATGATTTGTTGATTTTCTTAGCTGCTAACCGCAAAAATTTATCAAGATTTAAGCAGTGTCTTTCTTTATATGAAAGTGTTTCGGGTGAGGTAGTTAATTGTCATAAAAGTATTGTGGTCTTTTCTGATCGGGTGACTGGTCCAAGCCAACGTTGCTTTACATGTTTACTTGGATGCGGCAGTCTACACTGCCAATGAAATATTTGGGTTCCTATTTGCATAAAGGCCTTACGCGAGTACGTCATGATTGAAATGTTACGTGCTTACGAAATGCATGAATAAATTTTATTTGACATGTTATGTGATAAAAATGCTTGACATGTTTATATATAATGTTGTCGTACTAACAATCCATGAAGCGCTAAAGCTTACATCATATGACAAACATTTGTTGTCTTTATACTCTTTTCATGCGCCATGATTAATGAACTAAACTAGTTCATTAAGTGAAGTGTTTAAGTTAATGAACTAACTAATTCATTAAATGAAGACATATTTGGAGAGAGATGTATGGCAACAAATTTCAAAATGAAAAGTCTTCTCATCTCACCTCTCACACACGACAATCACATATACATATTATATATCCATTTTTTATGACAAACTATATACTTATATTCCGATAAACCACTGACACGTCATAATATTATAAATATACGTTGACGTCACACCATTATATACACCTCATATTTATGAGTATATACAGGTCATATATCATACATTACAAGTCATGGTGATATCAAAATAATAACGACATGTTACAAGGTCATAAACCGAAAATTGTCGTATCAGGTGACTACCGAAACTTCACCTTCATGTCATGTACATACCTTATAAAGATGGTCAGCCGATATAAATCAAAAATATTCAAAAATTTCATGATCCACATGTCATTTACAGCCACAAGGTCATACCATGTATGCACACACAAATCACCCACAATTTAGACTAGATTTGTGGAGAATTCAAACTCAAGCCTATTTTGGCACATGTAACTTTTCTTACTCAGCTATTGTAGCTGAATATACACCTCATTTTATGTAATTATATGTGACATAATATATATTACATGTGTAAAAAGTTTGAAATTAATTGGAGAAAAATCGCGTAATCGACGAAAGTCGAAAATTCGGTTTTCTACAAACCTACACACATGTTATGTTTTTGACAATGATTTAACATGTATCTAGACACTTTTTACACATTCAATAAGTGTTAGAGTGTTCTAGAAAATTCAAATTAGGGCTGAATGAAATTTACCATAATGTGTGAATATTGTGCATTATTTGACAAAGTTGACAAAAAAGAATTCAGCACATGTGCAGCCTATTTCACACGCATAGTTCAGCATTTTTGGAGCCAAGGTGGAGCTTATTTGGCACTTAATTTGTGGAGGACATGACACACATGATTGTTGACATTGAAAAGGCAACATATAAGGAAACAATTCAAAAGAAAACACATGCTGAAATTTCAGCACATGCTTTGCGTGGTGGCCGAATTTTTGGTGTTTATGCCTTCAATTTTAGTCCAAAATAATGGGATTGAATCATGATTATTTGGAAGATAATTACCTTGATTTTGAGCACATTTTTAGATTTTTTTTGAAGAAATTCCAGCTCATTTAAAGTGTGCCAAGGTGGATTAAAGATGGCATATCGAGAAGTGATAACTAGGCAAAGACAATTCATTCGTCCAATCGTGTTGCGCCAAGTAAGCAAGGTTGTATCATCATTTACACAAGGCAATCTTCTAAAGGCATTCAAGACAATTGTCGAGGAAGGAAATTAACCCTAGGGGGCGGACAAGACAAGATAAAAAGGGGAAAGATGGTGCAAGACAAGTCCAAGCAAAAATTGATATTCTTACAAGTTTTAAAGCACTACTACTCTCTTCTTCTTCTATTCTTTTCTCTTCTCTTAGCCTCAAGCCTATTATTCTTATATTCCATATATTATATAGGCTTTGATTATACCACCAACATACTTTCATTTCTTGTAAAAGGTTGATTAAGGTGTGATCAAGTCTTCATTCGATCAGTGGTTGTGTTCGTGTTAGTTTGATTGTTGTTGATTATAAAAGGGTAGAGTTGGTGTTTAACTCTAGTAACCCTTGTGGTAAGGTGTTTTTGTGTTTAGTGAAAACCGAGAAGGTGTCCTCGAAGACTGGAGTAGGTTGTTTTAACGAACCAGTATAAATTCTCACTGTTCTTACTTTTCAGCACTTTTACTTTCATTTTCCGTTTTCTGTATCGTTTCATTGCAACGGTAAAATAGCAAACGATTTTCAAAAATCACAAAATTTTCCGAAACATAGCTACACGCTCTAGCTTTCATTTGGCACAAGTTGCATCTCATTTGGATAAATATAAGTCAGTCAAACATTAATAGTTTCTGAGGCTAGTGCAATCTGATTTTAGATTTGCAAAGGTTGAGAACATCAACGTGGTTGATATACATACCATGTGAATTTTCAAAAACTGTTTTAACCCATTAAACTAAACATCTTGAAGGTCATACCATAAAATGTTCAGGTCATTTAGAGTTTCCAATTAATATGAATAAATTTTTCATTTCGGAGTACAGTTTCTGACAAAATTGACGCAATTTGTACAAAAACATGTTTTCAAGAGGTTAGGCTTGGAATTTTAATTTTAAATTTTTGTGAGACACTAATAACATCTTAGAGCACATCTTCACCAAATTTCATAATTTTTGCAGGTCTACAACCAGGTCATCTAGATTAATCAAATCAGGATCTAAAACAGAAACTGTTTTTAAAAGTGAGTTATTTGGTCCTAAAAGTTTTAAAAACCAAATTTTCTTCACTCACTATTCAACCCTCCTTCTAGTGGTGCTACAAAGGTCCTACAATTCAATCTAGAAAATTTTATTATCTGATCTCAATCTTTTGAAATCAAGTTGTGTTTTTAAAATCTTGTTTGCATACGAGCCTTGTTTACTGAAAGTGTAGAAATTGTTCAAGTTTCGGTGAAAATCACTTGTTCTGTGAAAATTGAGGTTCTGTTTTTGATTGCATGTGGAACAAGAACTAAATCCAAGTGATTTCTGTTAGAATCTTTAATTCCGGAAAAGTTTTATGGTTAATCTGGGAGAAATCCTATTTCTATAAGTGCGATTGGTTGAAATCATAAACTTGTAATCATCTCTTGCTCACTTCTGGGATTTCAAAATTGATTCTAAAGTCTCGTGAAGTTGTGTTCGAACTGGATCGAAAGCGCTTGATTCTACAAAGTCTTGGTGTAATTGACCCATCTCAGTTTTCTCTTGATTGAAATCATGTTGTTCACTCCGAATTGGGAATGCATGTTCAAACTCTGATTTCAAAATCGTGCATATGTGTCTCGGTTGTTGAATTCACTAAATCTCTGTTGTTGAGAATTGGTGTGAGGTATTCCTCATCTATTCGATTTCACTAAGTCTGAAATCCGTTTGATCTTCCCTCTGAAACTCTGATTCAATTCTGAGAAATGGTTGAATCATGTTGTTTGATTCGTTGTTTTCAACTTGTGGACCGAGTCTGTTCAATTGTATTATGTGGCTTGATTGTAATCTACAATCATCTGCAAAGCTTTACTCATAGCCAATGCTGCTTGACTGCAAATCTGTTGATTGCGCCAATCAATGCATTGGCTCTGGCCTAGGTTCCAACTACTCTCCGCTCTCATAATCCGCTTAATATAAAAATGGTAAAGATGAATTCAATTGCAAATTCATATCCAGTGGTAGAGGTACGTTACCAAAGGATCCAGCCTTGGTACGAGCTTTTGGCATGTTCAATCATTCTTCCCCAATAAGTCTGCACTCTGGATTGATAAACAACTGCAGTCATTCCAAGTAAGTATTATCTGGATAGCTATCTCTGAAGCATTAAAGTCTATGGATACCTTTTTGGAGGATGCTGTTCCAGACATGGCTAACCAACGGGTATTTCTTCTATCTAAGCATTCAAGCTCCCAGGTGCTGAAATCCCTTTCTCATATTATTACTTAATATTTATATCAAGGTTGCATATAAGATGTTATCTCTGTCATTGGTATCCTCTTCCATAGTGGTTGATTTTGTTTCTGTATTTTGTTTGCCTCCTTATAATATGATTCTGGACTTACATTATGGTTTGGTTTTATGTGTCTAAATTCCTGGTTCCACAACTGTTGGTGTACCCTTACTTGTGCCTCTGTGTCTGCGTTAATTAATTGAAATGGTGAAGGTCCTTTGTGATCATCAATGTGCTATGGCTCCATTTGTATACTTGATTCTTCTGGGACCTTGGCTTGTGTTTTTCCTTGTTTCTCATGTCCTGTAAGCTCATTGATTGCCTAATGTGTTCTATATTGTCTAAGCCCTATTCTGAATATTGCAAATTGGTCATTGTGTGGCTCTTCTTTTCTCCTTTTCGATTCGGAATGTTGTTTGTCTGACTTAGATGCGAGGTATAATTTCTATGATTGCATTCTGACCCTAAATTGTTCATTGTCTGATTGTTCTGTACCATCATGAAACTCATGAAATTCATGATTGTGTCCCTTCCATCCATGAAATTTGGATGTCTCCTGTCCCATGTGCATGTCATCTAACTG
Source organism: Eustoma russellianum (assembly GCA_036186865.1). Lineage (NCBI taxonomy): Eukaryota > Viridiplantae > Streptophyta > Magnoliopsida > Gentianales > Gentianaceae > Eustoma > Eustoma russellianum. Next base: position 25,610,355 of record AP025069.1, on the reverse strand, counting down.
GCTGATAAATGGTTTGCTTGACCTTGTGCTCAAGGGTCTTCTCCTAAGGGGGAGCATGCTCTAAAAGGTGTCAAGCCCTGGTCATCTTGGGTAAGAGGGATATCTATGTTCTACATTGGTTTGATGGCACCCATTTGTTGTTAAAACCGTGTTAAAGAGTTGGTTTGTTAAATATGTTTCTTCCTCCCTTGGAATTTATACTTGAAATGGATTATTCAATGTTTGCCCTGTGGCTTCGAAGTATTCTCCTAATAAATACTTTATTGTGTTAGCTTCTCTCCTTCCTTCTTATCCAATATCTAAAACCTAGCCTTTCTGCTTTGGCTTTCTAACATCTTCATGATTCACTTAGTTATTTTCTCCCCTCTAATTCTCTAACCATTCTTCCAAGATGTTTTCTTGCAGTCTAGGCTACCTTCTTTGCAGGCACATCAAGGACCAAGACACTAACCTTTCAAATGCAGGAACTGTGTTCAGTCTTCATTCCTTGTGCAGGTTTAACCCGAAGGACGCGGATACTGTTTGATAAGGAGGATTATTTTCCAGACTAACATTTCTTTGCAGGAGGAGCTCTCGTTATTAGAACTATGTCCTGAACCTTTTCTTTTGTTACTAACATGAAACTGCAGGAGGAAGAATTATTTGCTTGCATGTGGTTTAAGTGGAGGCAGATCTTCTACTAGTATTCTTTGCAGGGATGACATATTTGTTTGCAGGATGTAGTTGGAAGCCTAAAAGTGACTCAAACTTCGCTGCTGGAGACACAGAATATTATCTAACCTTACCTTTGCAGGGACAATACGACAAATAAGGGTCTTCTCTTAGCAAGACCCAAGAACTCTAAAGAGTTCAAACTGCTTTCTTTGGTTGCACATGCTTCTTGGCTTAGGTTTCATATCATAATTTGTATGAAATTCTCATCTTGCCCTTACTTGAACCTCACGGTTTTCAACACTTAAAACAGCCCACTTTTTGGGCTTCAAACCACTAAGATATTAATCTTCTCTTGTCCATTTCTTTATCTTATCTTATGGTTCGTCATACAGTCCATTTTTCCACGTGTGAAATTCTGAAATTACCTTTTTGCCCTTTTAAGCGTTTTCGGCCAAAGAGTCCAAAATAGCCCTATGCTTGGCTTGTGATTTTCTTATTTGTTACTCCCTTTAGTTAGTCCCATATATAATAAACAATATTCCTACTTTTTCATATATGGTATCTAGCAAATAGTCCACATCATCATTGAGACGTTCCTAGGCCATTTGGCCGAATACATGTTGGCGCACATACACACGATATAATGCCATTTCTTTAGTTTAAGAGTGTAGTACACCCGCTTAATTAGCCATACATAAATTGTACAATATACATATTTTTATATACATGTCATCAAGAAATATTTAAAACCTCATTATGGCACTAAACTTGGCCCTTCGGCCGAGAATACCACATACACATACATGAATTTTCAATTTGTTTATTGAGACATATATGCTAAAAGGATTACACTATCTTGTTCTTTAAGCTATCATGAATATCTTTCATAATGATGCATGATGATGCACTAATCTTGTGATCTTATCATATATTGCCTAGACATGGTATTCTCCATCACAATCATGATCATAAGGTTCATGATCATGATGCAAGTCACATGCAAAAATATAGATAGTGGATCCCATGAGAATACACATCTTTAGGCTATAATCATCAAGATTACACATCAAATGATGGTGATGAATCATGCCTAATTAGGGAGACCGAAAACATCACCCATTTTGGATGAAGACTCACGGAAATAACATGATGATTGTCCAAGAAACAAGCTTTTATAGCCATGCAAGATAGCACACATTATGGTGAGTCATAATCATGCTAAATCAAGGCTTTTAACATACATCAACACTAAAAATCATGATAAAATATACATGTGATGCTCCTCAAGAAAATATATAAGAAAAATGGTGCAAAGTATGGTCCTAGATACACTTTTTCAAGAAAGTGTATAATGCAATCCACACTTCTTCAAGAATTGAGCATGCATGCCTACCCTTCTTTTAAATATGACATGCACACACATATGAGGCCTATTCATGTCACAAAATTCACATGCATGCCTCTTTTAATCATCATGTTAGTCTCAAGTATGTTTAAAATCAAGAAACACACAAGTCTTTATACATTTAGTAGGCAAGTTCCATTCTTTTTATATGATCGTTGTAGAAAACCATTTGAACTTATGCATGCATGATCCAATTTGATAAGTGAACATAAATGATATGTTTTTCAACATGCATGAAAAAGTCAAGAAGAGTACTTGCCTTTGCCTTGAACTTAGGCTTAAAATAGAAAAGATTTCTCCTTTCTTCCTCTCTGAATAATACACGGCCTAAGGCCAAGAAGAGGAGGTGAGTTGAGCCTCTTAAAGTCATAATACTTAAATGTTCCCTATCATCAATCCTTAAACAAAATCATACCTTAGATGATGGGAGAAAGTTTCCTAAGCTTGCATGTATCCTCCTTAACTTAGACTTGGAAGAGTCTTTCTCTTTTCCACCCTAGAGAGCCACGGTTCAGAGGGTATTCTTTGGGCTTGAAGGATTTTGATTTTCCTCTTGGTAAGACAAGATTGTGCTTGATTTGGAAGTGGAAACGAAGTGAGAAGAGATGGTAGGAAATGGGTTATTCCTCCTCTTCCTTGACAACCCTCGGTTGGAAGGTGTTGAGGGGAGTAGAAGATTTTTTGAATTGGAAAGGGAGACTTGAAGGGGAGAGAGAGAGAGAAAGGCAGGATGTCTGTTGAGAAAGGGAGTGAGAATGAAATGGGATGCAAATGAAATGTTTCTCCTCCTTTTTCTCTTGGTGGTTGGCTGAAAATATGGAGAGTGAGTGGGAGTTTAATCATTAGACTTTTGTTTGGGTAGTGGGTGTAAGAGTTGTAAGGTTTGCATGAATTGTAGTTGGAGGGGGAAAATGAGGTGTGAGGGTGAGTTGATAGATGAAAATAAGAAAGAAAGAAAAGGGCTAGTTGGGAGGGGTATCCGGTTGGGTGGGTGAGGTTGTGAGTGGGTATTTTGGAAGAATTTTGAGAACTAGTGGGAAGAAAGTGGGTATAATTTATCAACTTTTAATTTTTTCCAATTTGTATAGGATAATTAATTGTTAATGGAAGAAGAATATATATTATTATTCCACTTGCGTAAGGTAGAGCGGTCATGGTAGGGCAAGATAGGACAAACTTATTTTACCTATGTCCAACTTTTCTTGTTCTTTTATTTAAGTATAATAATTAGTTGTGTCATAATTTTATGTCCACTTAATTGTTTCCTTTAAGTTACTTGTTCTCTAAAGTTTACTTATTTAATCTTAGCATGTACCAAATTTCTACCTATACTGCCTAGCGCAGCACTACAACTTACTCAGTATAAGACCGATACGATTATCTTTACAACTATGATTTCTTTTGTTCTCTTTTTCTTATAGCCCGAGGGTGCGGGTCGTAATAGTGAGTGTGAGGTGCATTGGGTAGTGGGTCGGGAGAAAAGTGGATCAAGAGAGATGCGTGTATACATATGCATATATATGCACATGTATGGGTATGGACATATATGTGTGTATACATTCATATGAGTGGTGGTTATTAGAACATCAATATCGTAATTTGATATGTGATCATATTTGATTTTTATGTAATCGTACTGGATGTGATTAGAATTGATTGCATTTGACTTGGCCGAAATCGATAGTTTGGAAAATATTTGAAACATCGAACATTTGGAAATTGTTTCGGAAAGATGACATTTGAAATCGTATTTGGAAAATCGTATCGATTTTTGAAAATCATTTTGAAATTTGTATCGTATGGATATGTTACAAAGGAACATATCGGTAAGCCAGATTGGTCCCAATCAAATGAAGCGTCTAGGGATATTTGACTATTTTGGTAGAGCTCCCAAATATATTTGACTGCCATTGAAGCGTCCGACATACTTGACTATTTCGATAGAGCGCCTATGGCATATTTGACCATTGGGGACCAATTCGTAAGCCTTGCGATATAAGTCATTTGTAAGGAAAGAGCCATGATCACTGCATCGAAATCGTATTGGTATCCTTGATCGAAATATCGTATCAAAGACCGTACCGTATCGTATCGAACAATTGAAATTGGATTTGGAAATCAAAAATGGATATTTTGAAAATCGAATTTGTTATTGGAAATTGATTTTTATCGCATCCCATTGGTTTTGAAATTGCATCATCGTTTTTGATTGTACTAACACTCATGTGTTGCTAACTTAGTTGCATGTGCTTTTGTTGCTTGATTGGTATAGGGGTAAAAAAGTAAACTTTATTTGTGAAGAGAAGCATGCTATTTTTCATATCATTCTTTATTTATTTTATTACACTTGCTTCTCCATATATGATCCCATGGTAAATATAAGCAGGTTACTTGCTGGGCCACTTGTCGCTCATACTACACTTTATCATATTTTTACAGATAGACAGGTAACTGAGTTAGTATACCTAAGGATGAGAAGGAGTGGAGATTTTGAGATTGAGGATATTCTGATGAGCTTCTCAAGAATTTAGCTGAGACGCAGTTTACGGATTTGACCTTATGTATTTTGGAGATTAGTATTTAGTATCTACATTCGATATTTGTATCGAATTAGATTTGCCAAGATGTTTATAATATTGATGATGATTATTTTATTGAGTATTTTTGGTTTATGACTTCCGCTAACATCGATTTGCGTTACTTTGCTGACGGGTAATTGAATCGTATCGGCGCCTTGTATTTTCCTTAGCGAAATACATCGAGTGAGTCGTTTCGAGTACTATGGCTCGGAATGAGTCGCTACATGGAGTGTGAGGGAAGGAATGGAAGAGCTTCCTCCTTGTCTTGAAGGGGGCAGAGAGGCCGCCAAGAGGGTATTTAGTGGGTAGAATAAGACAAATTTTTGTCCACCTCATTTCCATGTCCTTTTTTCCTTTTCTTTAATTTAAATGTATAATAATGTGTGTGTCCTATTTCTATTTTACTTTAATTATTTAACCTGATTTATTTGTCACTTAAAGCATCTTTAATTTATTTACTATAGGTTACATAATATACATATAACAACTAATACGACACATCGACTTAGTATTTTACATACCTACGGAAATCGGGGTGTAACGTGTATCTTTTATTTATAAATGTTATTTTATTTACCCTTGTTTCCTCATGTATGATCTCATAGGGGGATAGACAAGTTACTTATGGGCGGCTAAATTCGCTCACAAGAAGTTGTATACATTTTTGCAAAGGATCCATGGTACGATATGTTATTTATTGAGAATGAGGCTGAGTGGCTCAGTGGGAGCACTAAGCAGTAAATGTGATGATAATCTTCTGGAGGATTCTTGAAGACATTTATTTGGACTATCATGTTTGGGCACTCAGTGGGAGCACTAAGCAGTAAATGTGATGATAATCTTCTGGAGGATTCTTGAAGACATTTATTTGGACTATCATGTTTGGGCATTTTAGACTCTTTGTCAGACTTTGGACTTTTCTTTTTTTTTTTGACTATGTTTGAGCCTTGTCATCAATAGACTTTATTTATTTCTGCGTTGGGAATTGGATTAATTTATTGAGGATTTAAATTTATGAAGTTTCTACGACCTTTTGCTGTGTCGCTTTGCTGACATGTATGTGATTGATACTGACGTCTTATATCTCTCGTACTAGAATACGGCAGGTGCAACGTTTTGGATCCTAAGGCTTGAGACGGGACGCTACATTAAAAGTAGCGTATGATGTGGAATGAAAACATTTTAGGCACAAATAGCGATTGATTGGTTTCATTGAAACATGACCAGGTGGAGAATGTCTCTTTAGAGGATTATTAGCTTTGTAGTATGTTAAAGATTAGTCGGTATCTGAATATATAGACAATGATCCGTGGAGACCTAATTATCTTCCGCATTCTCTATAACCCATGATGCAAAGTAGAAGGTTCTAGAAGTGAACATAATATCTATGTCCTAACCTGTAGCGATCCTTTCCGAGTCCTAATACTCGAAATGGCTCACTTGCCGTATCTTACTAAGAAGAATACAAGACGTCGATACAATTCAATTACACGTCATCAAAACAACGTAAATCGATGTTAGAGAAGTCATAAACTAAAAACCATCGATAAAATAATCATCTCCATTAGTACAATGTCTAGGAAAATCTAAATCGATACACTCGTCAAATGTAGATAAATACTAATCTCCCAATTACATAAACCTCGAATATCAAAATCACTGCCTCAACTAATTCCTCGAAAGTCTCGTCCGAATATCCTCAGTCTCAAACTCTCCATTCCTAATCTTCCACGGTATACCAACTCATTCACCTGTCTATCTGCAAAACTGATTGGCAGAGGCAGGGTGAGCGACATACATCGCCCAGCAAGTAACCTTACTATATTTTCCATGAAATCATACACGGAGAAGCAAGTGTATATAAATAAATAACATAATATAAAATAGCATGCTTCTTTTCGCAAATAAATTTACCCTTTTCGTCATTCTTGAACAATCAAGCAAGTAAAGCACATACAACTTAGTCATCGCACAAAAGAGTCCGTACAATCAAAACCGTGATACAACTTTTCAACTTAATAAATGCAAGGACTCGAAAACCATTTTTCCTTTATTCAATTTCATCTCATATTCCATTTTCCATTTCTGATATTTCATTTTTCGATATCATAAGCGATTACCCCTTACGGCTTCCCTACCGATATCAATTTCTGATATCCATATGCGGTTACCCCTTGCGGCATCCATATGCGATATATATTTCTGATATCTATATGCGGTTACCCCTAGCAGCATCCATATGCGATATCCATTTCTGATATCCATATGCGGTTACCCCTAGCGGCATCCATATGTGATATTAATTTCTACTTTTTGTAGGATCTGCAAGGCACTGCTAGAAGGGAGGGTTGAATAGTGGGTGCAGAAAATTTGGTTTTTAAAATTGTTTTAGACCAAGAACCCAACTTCTGAAAACAGTTTCTGTTTTCAGGACCTGTTTTGAAACGTTTTGAAAAATAGGTTACAGGTCTTCAAAAATTCTGAAATTTGGAGAGATCTTAGTCTCAGATGTTCTGAGTATCTCCTAAAAATTTCAGATTAAAAATTCAACCTTTAACCCTTTTAAAAATCGTTGGTGGTCAGATTGCATAAATCTGCCAGAAACAGTAGTCTGATTTGAAAAATTAATTCCAATTAAACCGTGACTCCAAATACTCTGAAAATTTAATGACTAACCCGTTATTAGGTTTATTTAATTGAGTTAAAACAGTTTTGAAAAATTTCTTTTGGGAAGTTAGTCAAATACGCTCAAAGTCTCAACCTTTGCAAGCCTGAAAATCAGACTGCACTAGTCTCAGAACTTTTGACGTTTGGATGATTTATACTTGTCCAAAAGGGTTAAAACTTGCGCCAAATGAACCTTAAGACGCGTGGCTATGTTTCATGAAAGTTTTGTGATGTTTGAAGTTCGTTTACTATTTTTAAAAACGTGATAAAAATGATGCACTGTGCTGGAAACTGAAAGTAAGTGCTGAAAAGTAAAGAACACAAGGAATTTTATACTGGCTCGGTTAAATCAACCTACTCCAGTCTTCGAAGACACCTTCATCGGTTATCACTAATCACAAAACAACAAAAAACACATTACCACACAGGATTGATGGATTTATACACCAACTCCAACCCTTTACAAATCTTGTAAGTGATTACAACGATCACGAACACCACCACCTAGCAGATGCAAGATTGATCACACCTTGATCAATCTTTTACAACAATATAGAATATATGGTGGTATAGATGAAGCCTATTCAAGATGTATGAATATGAGTACAATAGGCTTTAAGAGAGAAGAAAGAAAGAAGTGTAAAAGGAGAAGATGGTTGCAACGTTTTGCTCTTGAAAATTGTAGGCCTTGTCTTGTATTTTGTTTGTTCTCCTTCTTCTCTTTTTATCAACATTGGTGCCGCCCTCCTATGCCTTTTCTTCCTCTTGAAAATTATCTTTTAAGTCCTTGGAAGAATATCTTGCATCATTGTGACATTCACTTGCTTACTTGGCAACTCCTCATTGGATGATCATTAAGCCCTTGCTTACTTGGCAGTCATTGATTGGATGAAAGTTGTCATCATTTGATGACTAGATAAATCTGAAAAACATCACTTAAAACATGTGCCAATTAGCCATAAAAATGTTGCCATAAGTCTTATATCAATTCCACATAATTAGCAAGACAATTCATCACATTTAATCACATACAATTCGGCCACCTTGTTTTAACACATGCTGAAATTTTCAGCATGTGCACTATCCAAGGCTCATTCAAATTCTTGCCATGTTGGTATAGATTATTCTCTTGAATAAAAAAAATCAAATATGCTTAATTTCAAGTCAAAAAAATCGGCCATATTCATTCCCACACTGCGGAAATTTTCAGCATGTGTGATATTTCAAAATATCATCACATTATTTCCATAACATTTTTAAAACATTGCCATTTTATCTCCCAATCAATCCATATAATTCAAAGAAGTAAATATGGCACATTTAAGCTCAAAAATTTGGCCAACTCAATGCACACATGCTGGAATTTTCAGCATGTGTTTCAAATGTGACATAGTTTGAAATGTTACCTTGTGTAGCTCCTTTCTTTATGTCACCAACCTTGTATACTTCATTCTTGTCCAATCAAACAAAGCTCCACATATGCTCCAACAAGGTGATCTAGGCGTGTGCAATAGCTTGTACGTGTGATGAATTTTTTTTTTGTAAACTTTGTAAAATAGTGCACAATAATTATACACATATGATATATTCCAATCAGCCCTTAATTGATTTTTCTAGAACACTTTAGAATGTATAGAGTATGTAAAAAGTGTCTAGATACATGTTATATGTCATGCCAAAAATGTTCCATGTGTCGTGTTCGTTGAAAACCGAATTTTCGACGTTTGTCGATTACCCGATTTTTCTCCGATTAAATTCCAACTTTTTGTACATGTTATATATATATATTATGTTATACATAATATACATAAATTAAACTTTAATATTCAGCTTTCATAGATGATTAAAGTGGCGCCTACATGTGACGAAAATGTTGAACTTGAAATCTCCACAATTTGGCCTTAATTGGGGGTGATTTGTGTGTGCCAACATGGAATGATTTCATGGATGAATATAGCATGTAGACCACGAAATTTCTGGTCATTTTTGAAGTGTAGGGGCTGGCCATCTATATACGGCAAGTACGTGACACGTTGGCGAAGTTTCGGTATTCACCCGGTACGACAATTTTTTGGTTTAGAACCTTGTAACGTGTTGTAATAATGTTGTCATCACCATGACTTATATCATATGATATAAGACCTGAATATACTCATAAATATAAGATAAATATAATGGTGTGACGTTAACGTACGTTCGTAAAATATATAACGTGTCGGTAGTACGTTGGAATATATGTCTATAGTGCCTTTTTTAAAAAAAATCTTAATATATATAAAAATATATATAAAAACGTGTATAATGAGAGGAAAGAAGACTTTCCATTCTTCAATTTGTTGCCTTTGTGCCTTCTCCAAATATATCACCATTTAATGAACTACTTAGTTCATTTAACTAAATACTTCACTTAGTGAACTAGTTTGGTTCATTAGTGGTGACACCTGAAAATAGTTCAAACACAACAAATGTTTGCCATTTGATGTAAGCTTTAAAGCTTCATGACTCGTTAGTACGGCAACAATATATATGAACTATATAAGGCAGGTTTCATGCAAAAACGTGTCAAGTCATAAAACGTGTCATGCATTTCTTTGGTACACGTTATTTAAATCATGCATTTTGTAATCACTCAACCCCCTTTTTCTCAACACTTTTCAGTTTATCACTTTGATTCCATATTTAATTCCGACTTATCAACCACGTGTAAGTATACCCACATATATGCTTGCGCCCCTACACGTACATATACGTTCTTATACTTACGCATTTCACCCCCACTCTTCATTCACACATAAAATTTAGTAATTCCTACACATATATAAATATAACTTCAACGCACAACCCATTACAATATAATCCATGTATCTACCTTACGCACACATACACATATCACCATAAACGGCCGACTCCAGCTTTTCTTCCACACATTCGGCCAGTGGATTACTTCCAAGGCATTTTCGGCCACAGCAACAATGAACATATAAACAACAATACATATGTATTTACCCATGCCCACAGCGACTTGCCCATTTTAAAACCAAACATCCTTTTTCATGCATGAATATTTCGGCCACTGTTTTCTGCTTTCTTTCTTTTTTTATACAACATTTACAAATTATGATATATCATATATATATATATATGTGTATATATATATATGTATCTATTTTATGTGAAGGACGGACAGTACTGTCCGAGTATTTTATTAATAATTTAGCCCTCACTTATGGCGGAGGAATACCGTGGCTACATGATTTTTCTGTCTATGGTGGGAGACTCTCCCAAACTAGACAATGAAGAAAAGTTAAGACCCAAAAGAACGAAAAACTCTAGAAAGCAGTAATGTATAGTGAATTAAAAACAGGTCAACATGTTCTCTTCTCAGTTGAACGAAGCTCTTTCATGGTGGAGAGGCAAAGTGATCTCTTTCTGTCGTCTTCGCGAAAGTAGCAGCGATCCATCCATGGTGTGTTATCCCAAATATCAACGTTGCTTTGGTCATGTCGAACCAAAGCAACTGATGTTTGAAGACAGCAGACCATTGAAGAGCTGACATCCCTAGTTGCTTCCGTATGTAATGTCCACGACAAGAAAATTTCATTATTAATAGAATGACTATGATAAACACAAAGGAAGATATGCGTCTAAACCAAACATGTTTGCATACCAAGGTTGCCTATAGTCCGAAGACTACGGGCAACAGAAAGTTAGCATCACCAACCGAATAAGGAGATATGAAAGGTAAATGTAGAATGCAACATGAAAGAAACCATACCCATGTTGCCTGCATATGTGCAATGCAGGCAACGTCCAAATATACAAGGTGTTTCGTCCGAGATCTAGAGTCTAATATCATCGGTAGAGGCATCAGTATAATAGAATCCACGAACCACCGGAGGAAGCGGATCCAGCTGATGTGTATAAGGTTATAGCCAAAAACATGAGTCCATGTTGAGCCAAATGATGCACTACCATATTTATTTCTCAGGGTATGTAGTGAAGGCAACTCTCAGTGAGATGAAGAAGTGACTGCAACCGGATATATTCAGGTAGGGAGGAAAAATCCGAAGCCTGCACCACCTGCATGCAGTCTGTCTCAAGCAAGAGATTGTGGTGTAGCCGTCCGAAGAAAAGAAGACTATATAATAACGCTTGAATTTTTGCACGCAATGGTGAAAGAGCAGGTAGGGCAAATGAAATAGCCGCGATTATGTGTCCTGCGGATTCTCGAAGAATTGCCCTAGCCGACGCCATTGTAGCCCTAGCTGAAGCATCAACATTTAATTTTAACTTTCCGGAGGGGGGCAAAGTCCATTTTAGAATGCGCACTTGCTTGAGACGTAGGTGAGGAGTAAAGCCTGCCGAAATAAGTGATGATATATGGGCCGCTATTTTTATTTCATGTAATGTAGAAGACCAATCATAGCATGATTGAAGAGCCATAGAATAGATATTGGAAGGTGGAAGATCAGCTGCACCATATATATGATTTGTATATACCTTCCAAACAGTCCAGCAGAGCATGATAGGTCCAATGACTCGTAAATGTCCTGATATAGTACGAGTTGTAGAGGTCAGCCATCACTTGAGCAAATGGGACCGAATTTTTTTTTTCTCTACACGGGGGTCCATTTAATATCCATGAGAAACACGTCCAAACATCTTTGACATATAAGGACTGAAGGAGGTGTGATCCATGTTTACCGAATGCATCCGACAAAATGGATAAAGTGTTGGGTAAATCTGTGTAAAACGGGTTAAGTTGTCCTCCAAAGGTAATGCTCGATGGAATAGACGCCAAAACTCGTAGACATAGGTAATTTTTGCCACCAAATAAACTTGTGAGAATATAATTGCGCGTGAACACACGTATGTCATCATATGCATATCGAATGGCAAACATACCCGATGGGGAAGAACGCCATTGAGGCAACATGTCACTGGTAGTAAGTTTTAAACAAACCGAATGAACGGAGCAAAGTCTCTTCCAGCCTGGTGAGTCGTAGATTCGAGGAATATAATCCGAGCGAATACCATAATGCTGCCGCATGTAGTTTGTCCAAGGTGTGTTTTTCATTTGATAGTTCCACCATAGTTTGCAATCATATGCCTGCTGTATCCATGGCATACTTCTAATACCAACACCTCGCTCTCCTTCTGGTAAACGCAGCGTAGAGAATGCCCTCTAATGATAACGAGTACCCCAAATACAATGGGATATTTTCTTGCTAATGGCCTGCATCACACTCTTGGGAAATCTTGCCGATGTTAACAGATGTAAAGGCAGGTCCGAGAGAATAGATCAGACTAAGACAATTTGACCTCCTGTAGTAAGCAGATGTCGCGCCCAACCCATCAGCTTTTCATCAAAGTGTTGCAAAAGTAAAGTGCAATAACGAGCACGATTTATTCCGCGGTAGAGGTAAGATCCCAGATATTTAATACAAAGTGTTGATGTCCGCATGAGAGGAACAGTGCCAATAGTTCACAGGGATGGAGCCGCGACGTAGGAACTAGCAACAAACTGACTTTTGCCATTGTTCACCAATAAAGCAGATGCTTGCCGATAAGCAACTAGAAAGTTCTGAAAAGCCTTAAGGTTTCTTGTTGAGCAATTAAGAAAAATAAGAAGATCATCCGCGTAAGCTAGATCCGATACTGGCCAAACTCTACCCGATGAAAACCCTTGTAATGCCCCACTATTGAATAGGTGCTTGATTCCACGACTAAATCCTTCAGAACCAATAATAAATAATAAAGGAGATATAGAATCACCTTGCTTCACTCCCGTTGTTGGCGAAAAATAACCATATGTTGTGCCATTGATTGCTACTGAAAGCTTTGAATAACGCATATTATTCATTATTTTACAAATCAACCTCTCATGAAATCCAAACTTTAGTAATATATACTCAAGATAAGTCCAATTAACCCGGTCAAAGGCTTTATCCATATCCAGTTTTATCATCACATTAGCTCCTCGAGTTCTCCTGTCAATAATGTGGACCATCTCGTTTGCCATAAGAACATGCTCACTAATGTCATGGCCCTGCAAAAAACCTATCTGTTCCTTCGAAATTATCCATGGAAGAAGTGTCGACAGCTGAGAAGCAATAACTCTAGTCGTGACTTTACTTATGAAATTAGATAAACATATTGGTCGAAAATCAGCATATGAAGTGGGGTGTTCCTTTTTGGGTATCAACGTAATTAGAGAAGAGATCATAACCCTTGGTGCAGGCACCCCTAGAAAGAATTCCTGTACAGCACATAGCACATCTAATTGAATGATGTCCCAACATGTGCGAAAGAAATGATCATTAAAGCCGTCAGGTCCAGCAGCGCTATTAGGGCTTATGTTCCATATATCATGTTTAACTTCCTCCATATATGGAATAGCAATTAACCTTTCATTGTCAGCTACTGTAATCAACGAAGGAATATTGTGTCGAAAAGAATTAACTTCGACCACCGACTCATTAGAGAATAGTTGCTAAAAGTACTCTACTGCAGCATTTCCTAGCGCGTCATTGTCATGAAGTAGTTCACCAGCCGATGTTTGAATTTACCTGATTCGCTGGCTCGATGTCATTCCTTGACCATGGCATGAAAATAGAATGTATTAGCCTCACCTTCAGCCATCCAATGTACTCTTGCTTTTTTGGGACCGGTAGGAGGCTTGTGCTTTCTGCGCTCGCAAGAGAAGGGCTTACGCAAGAGAGAATGCCTCCCTATTTGCAGGAGAGGGATCATCATCATATGCTTTTTCCATCCTAGATTAAGTGATCTCTGCTTCTTTTTCTTTACTAAATATGTTTCCAAAAGCTGACCGATTCCAGCTACAAAGATCATGTTTAAGCAGTCGAAGTAGACTGTATAGACCACGCATTCCCCCGATCATAGGATACTGCTTCCATTGTGCTGCCACACATGCATAGAAATCCTCATGTAAGGACCATGCATTAAGATATCTGAATGGGATTATTGGATTTGACCGCGATAGAGAACGTTTGAGTAATAATGGAGAGTGGTCGGATGTGGCACGTGGTAAATGATGAACAACAATATCAGCAAATAAGTCAGAAAAAGATGAACTACACAACATTCGAGCCAGTCGACGTAAAACTCGGCCTTGGGCATGTCCTCAAGCCCGAGTGAATACAGATCCCATCGTAGGACACGCATTAAAATCTTCTAACGAACGAAGCGTAGGAGTGGATCGACCTCTGTGTTCCTCCAGCGTTAGAAAGGTGTTAAAGTCACCCCCAACAATCCATGGATCCGCTAACATCTGAAACTAACGTATCAAAGAATCCCAAAGTAATTGACGTTCGACAATGGTATGCCTGCCATATACTACAGACGATCCGAGTTGCAGTTGTGTCTGCTGCCATTTAAATCGCAGTAAAGATGTCTGAGTCGCATGTTCAATATGCAGGAAATCTAAAGTAGACGAATGCCAGAAAAGCCCATATATTTTCGTCACAAGTGTGAATTGCATGACCATATCCCAACTTTAACCGATAATACGTAATATTTGAGGGCCGCTGCTTTGGTTCTATAATGACTAACAACTCAACACGATTCTCGCGCAACAAATGTAATAATTGATCAATGGAGGTGCGAAAGGCTCCTAATTCCAAGTTAAAGCATTCATTGAGAAAGATCGATGGCAGCACCACTATGAATTGCACTTCGGGACGACGAGAGGCCACTAGAATAAAGCTATCATTGTCGAAAGACACACTAGCAAAACATTCCTACGGAATTCCATCATCAGTAGATAATATAGGACGATGAAGAAGGCGCTTACCAATTAAATCTGAGGCTTGTCGCATCTGTTGAAAAAATTCAGAGCGAAAATTGGCGTCATAGGAAAGCTGCTGGTCCGCATGATGCCCCACATCTGAGTCAGAGCATTGACATGCATCTGGGTTGTAGCGACCCATCCCGAGCCCTAATACTCGAAACGACTCACCTGCCGGATCTCACTAAGGAGAATACAAGGCGTCATTACAATTTAATTGCACGTCATCAAAGTAAGGCAAATCGATATCAGCAGAAACGTTATTAACTAAAATCCTCGATAAAATTTTCAGCATCATTAAACAATGTCTAGGGGATTCTAAATCGTTACAATGGTCAAATGTGTATAAACACTAAACTCCAAAATACATAAACCTCGAATATCAAAATAACTGCCTCAACTAAATCCTCGATAGTCTTGTTCGAATATCCTCAGTCTCGAAATCTCCATTCCCAATCTTCCATAATCTGCTAACTCCTTTACCTGTCTATCTGCAAAACTGATTGGTAGAGGAGGGGGTGAGCCATATACATCGCCCGCAAGTAGCCCGACTATATTTAGTACGGGATCATACACGGAGAAGCAAGTGTAAAGAAAATATAAACAACATAATAGCATGCTTCTCTTCGCAAATAAATTTACCTTTTTGCCCTTCATGTACAATCAAACACGTAAAGCACACGCATCTAAGTCATCGCACACATAAGCCAGTACAATTAAAAACCTGATGCAGCTTTTCAAATCATGTATGCAACGACTCGATAACCACTTATCCTTTATTCATTTTCATTTCATAGTCTATTTTTCCATTTCCCATATTCCATCTTCCATTTCATTTCCATTCTTCGATATCATAGGCGATTACCCCTTACGGTATCCCTATCGATATCCATCTCTGATATCCATATGCGATTACCCCTTGTGGCACTCATATGCGATATCCCTTATTATTAATGCAATGCAATGGTTGCACCTTACAAGTGACTTATATTGAAAGATTTACGTTTTTGGTTCCCCAAATGGTCAATATGTGTCCAGGCTGCCTAGCTCAGTACAGCGTAGTCAATATGTGCCTGGACGGTCCAAGTGGCGGTCAATATGTGTCCGAGCGGCCTAGATCCGTACAGCCTAGTCAATATGTGCTCGGACTGCCCGTTTGTTTGGAACCAAACCCAACTATACAATATATTTCCTTTGTAAGGTGAATTTTCCGAAAACATGTAATTTCACAAACACTTTTACACTTACCGTTACTCTTTTCCGTTTTTCATTTTATTTCTGTTTTAATTCCGTCTACGTATAAGTATACCCACGTATATGCCCGCGCCCATACACGCGCATATACGCGCTTATACTTACATGTCTCACCCTCGGTCCATTTTCCCCTAACATTGTATACATAAATATATATAAAAAAAAGACTGTCCGTTTACTATACAACAACTTAATATATATAGAATTAAAACAAGTATTCAGCCAAAGAAAATATCAACTTTTACTCTTTTCATATGCATGTAAATACAAATACTCAAATAGAGAAATTATGTGTATTCATTTATTTACAACCCGACATTATATATGTGAATTCCCTTGACATATATGCATAGTAATATTGAGCTCTTCATATACTAACACTCTTTGCACATGCGTATAAACTCAGCATACACAATCATACATGTAAACTCAGCATATACCACCGCAACATCTGAAACGGAAAAAAAGAAACTATGGCACAACAATCATAGAAGCGGCTTGCACATATACTAATATGTACTTATGCAATTATGATGTATGCATATAATTAATATAAACTTAACATGTTAATTTTTTAAGAAGAAAACAGAACAGATAAAACACTTTACTTTTGGGTCACTGTCCAGCGACAGTGGCCTCACTTCACGGCAGGGGCTCAAGAAAAAAATAATACACCAATGGATGCCTACACACCACACACATATATAATAACATTACAATTTTATTTTTCCTTGGCCACTATCCCTCATTCTCGGCGGAAACAATTCAAATAGCCGCATACACATGCATAATCGATGGACACAACAAATATATACACATATAGTCAACCATCTATGAAATCAAAAATATAAACATGCATGATCCGGGTTTGATACAAAAATAAACTCATAATTTATGTCAAAATCAAGGTAAATATATGTAGGGTACTTACAGATCAATTTTTTCACCAACAGCCCATATACAATTAATTCGGCAACAATTTATGCATCTTACATACGTTTATACACATAATCGATACATATATACAACAAATAAATACGTATATACATCAATCTATGCAAATCACAATTACGTATGCATGATCCGATTTAATAAGAAAATAGCATAATAACTTTATAAAAACATAGCAAATATAGCAAGGATACTTGCCTTAATCTCGTTTATGCGATACCGTACAATAATCGGGGTTGACTTTGCGCAAGGTTTGACTTTCTTTGTTTTCCCTGAAACTGGCCACCTGATGGATATGGGGAGGGCTGCAGCTGCAGCTGCTTCAGTTGGGGAGAAAGAATTTCGGATGGCAAAGGTTATAGAAAAGGTACAGGATATGCCTTCATGAGTGCTGTCGTGCTCTTTGTTGTGAGAAAAGTGAGGCAGCCCCTTGGCTGGGAAGTTGCTGCTGCCGAGTTTAGGGAAGAATTGGCGAAGGGTAGGCTGCGGTGTAATTGATGAAGATGGGGTAGTTTTGAGTGATATATGTGTGTATATATATATAGGGTAGGGTTAGGTAGAATTCTAGGGTATTTAGGATTTTAATTTGTATTATAATTCTATCTTTTTTATTTTCTTTATCTTTTTCCTATTCTAATTAGGATAGGTATTGTAGACTTTTTTAGTTACCCCCTGGACACGGGGTATAACATGGGTCATCTGTATTTTTGTTTTGTAACAGAAGATCTTCTGGTGTCGGTATGAAGGAGAGTAATATCCTGCTTAGGAGTGATATCAATACTAGAAGATTTAGGCAGCGATGGATTTCCTGCAGAAATCTGAGGATCTGCATGATATGCATGTGAGAGTGGATCTTGTGTGAGAAGCGTAATAGGGTTATCAGGATTTAGCCGCTGCTGGGCATTCTTCTTAGGAGTCCATCGGGTGCAGGTCTCGGTTGCTTTTGCGGCACTGTGTGCTGGAGATCATCACATGCCCCAACTTTATGACCTAGGCGGCGGCAATCTGCACAAAAAGGCGGCAACTTTTTGTAGATGATTTGTTGCTGAATTATCTTTTGTTTGCCGTGTAAAAATAGCTTCTTTGGC
The DNA here is from genome assembly GCA_036186865.1 of Eustoma russellianum. Classification (NCBI taxonomy): domain Eukaryota; kingdom Viridiplantae; phylum Streptophyta; class Magnoliopsida; order Gentianales; family Gentianaceae; genus Eustoma; species Eustoma russellianum. Next base: position 25,591,950 of record AP025069.1, on the reverse strand, counting down.
AGTTCCTTGGAAACATCTAACTCCACGCAAATTCTTGCGACTCACGGACGAAGGCCATCGGCAGTCGCCACATCGAGCTTAACCGGATGGCCAACCACCTGTGCGATTTCGAGGAGTGCTGAACGATGATGAAAATGGAGTGGCAGTCCCGAAAAAGCAATCCAGACTGGCCCACCCATTAAGCTATAGCCGAAAGTGAGTAGTGCCACAGTGTACAGACAATTTGGCTATATACATAGTAATTTAACCAAAACTCAATTTTCTTATAGGCATATACACCCACAATTTAACACTTATATATACTGCATTCAAGTATAAAATTCTACCTATTCTTGAAATCACAGGCCAGCGGCCTCAATGTGCAAAAGAAATTAGCAATTTACATTGACATGTTGGATTTCCTCAAACATGTAAATTATATATATTTTATACACAAAACAAGCCATCACACACAAGGCACTTATTTTTCTAAGCATCTTATTTTTCATTTCCTTTCACTTACCCAATTTCGGCAGCAACCCAAAAAAAACAACTCAGGCATGAATTATCACATAATATATGCACACACAATTTAAGAGAAAGGAAAAATACAAAATAAAATAACATACATGATGATGTCTGAATTGATCACCAAGTAATCGTTTGATGTGGTGCCGTTAGAACTCCGTCAATTGTCCGTAGCAAGGGAACTGCTGACCTACACAAAGAGAAAGAGTCAGAGGACCCGGGATTTATGGCCCCGGGTAATACCCTCCGACGCTCAAGTCAGTCTGGGCCATTTTTGTAAGAGAGGTTTATATATGAATGAAGGTTTTTAGGAACTGAGATGTTCTCGTAAAACCTGTGCTTTCACCGTGAGGAAGATGAGTAATTTCTGTGGATTTGTTGTTACCTCCCCTCTCTCTCCTGCTGTTCGGCCTTTTTTATATGACGGCTTGGGCCAATGCATGGGCAGAGCTTTGATATTGTGACAGGCAAGGAGGTCAGTCAGATGACATTTGCTCTTGCATGCTCGCCACGTGACTCGATGCTGAGCTAAATAAGCTGGTTTAGGACACCCGGCTGGGAGTTTTGCCCGGTAGAATTACCTGGGGTAAACTCCTAGAACCGAGATGAGGTCTTCTAGAAGCGCTTTAGAGTGCCCGAGATGGCTGATGGTGTGGGACCAACATGCCGAGATGAAAGTGGCCGACTCTGAAGAGCAATGAGAGGCCTTTCGTGATGCTAGTGACTGATGCCAGTAAGGGTGATTTGAGACCAATGAATAGATCAGATCTTTGGCCGAGTTCAACTCTTTGGCCGAGATAGGACTGCGGGCCGAGATGAGACCTTGGAACCAAAGATGATTTAGGCCTTTTAACCGAGGTGAATTCCTTAACCCCTTGAGGGTACTGAGAGCGTATGGCCGAGATAACCATAAAGTCAAGTGGTTGTGATGATGATGGGGCCCTACGACCGAGATGAAATTGCGGGCCGAGGTGTGACCCTTGGAAGACCAATATTAGGACCTAAGTGCTGTTCATATGGCCGAGATGAAAACCTCTGACTTTGACTGTGGGGCCCCGGAGTCATGCTATCGTAATGATCCTCAAGAGTCCGGGACAAACCTCAATACCACATGTGGCCGGGTCGGTTACTGGGCCGAGCCATCATACTTGGCCATCTTGATACACTTGCTTTAGCGTTGACTGTTGTTGACTAACGGGGAATATTTTCTGGTTCATCAATTGCCCCCCAGATTAGCTTGGCCGATCTGACCTGAGAGGGCGAGCTGATCTGTGCAGATCTTTCTTGCGTTCTTTCATTAATAAAGAGCTGAATTCTAATTTCGTCATTCATTGCATCCATCGAGGTGCAGAGCACGCAGTAGTAATGATAATGTCTAGCCGGAATCGATTGGGATTCTGACCAGATTCTTTTGTACGCTGCTGGAACCCTTTCAGGTTGTGTACGTGTCAATCCAGGATTGGTTCAGTTCCTGTATTTACTGTTTACGCGTGGCCCGAAGCATTAATTATGCAACCTTTTTGAATTCTTGCCGTTTCGCGGATCGAGGGTTATTTACTTCAGGTGACCCTTGGGTTGCCGAGATGCAGCCCTATAAATTGGTTTCACTGAGAACTTTCTTACTCTTTATCCACTTGTAGCTTCCGTTCCGGCTTATCCTTTCTTCTCCGGCGAATTCTGCATTTTCCGGCCAATTTTTGTCACCGTCAGCCTTCGTTCCTCTTTCGTGTTCCTTTTCCCGTCAAAAATTCTGTAAGTTCCTCTTTTGCTTTTCATAATGTCTACCTCTTCCCGCGATTCTCAAAACATTTCTGAAGGCGGTGTTTATGCCGCTGGGAGCGGAGAAGATATTGCTTCTCCGTCCTCTTCTGGCGGATCTTCTTCCGCCGATGAGCGGCCCATCCGCACTTTAGTCCAGTTCACCGGAGACTCTGCTCAGTCCAGCAGAGCTTTGACGGTGATTAGCTCTTCGCCGGAGCCTGTGAGGGTTGTCCCCACTCCGGCGTCCGTGAATCCCCCGGCCCCAGCTAGGAATCCTTCTCATTTTTCTGGGGTCATTGAGAGAGGTCGGCCTTCTCCCATGGTTCAGGAAACTGAATCAACTTTGACTGAGGCCGACCTGGAGAGGATCTGCAAACACTATAAGATTGATAGGGCTCGGTTCCAACCCCTTCTTCCTTTACCGGGTCAGACGGCTTATGACCCACCCAGAAACTATGAAGCAGTCTATGAAGATTACTTTAAGTCGGGTTTCAGTCTTCCTGTTCCTGAGCCCGTAACTCGCATTATGCGAGCTTATAGGCTTAGACTTCCCCAGATCCAACCAAATGGCCTTAAACTTATTTTTTGTTACATTCTTCTCCTTAGACTTATCGATTTTCCTTTCAACACTACTATCTTCCGCGCTCTTTTTGCCTGTCGGTCTTCGCACAGTTGGTATTATTTCAGCAAGCGAAGGACCGACATTGACTTCCCCTTTGCCATCAATATTCCTTCTTCCAACAAAAGGTGGAAGGAGAAATTCTTCTACATTCTTCGTTCTGAGCTGCCAAGCGAGACTATCTGGAGGCATGGCCGAATTCACAACAAATGGCCGGGCCAGGAGTACCGCGATGAAGCAGACAGAATTCGATCTGTTCCAATCATCATTGATTGGCGCAAAGTAGATTCTGAGATCTGGGCTGCTGCTGATGTGCCCCACTCAGCTGTTGGTGACAACTTTCGGCCTCCTTCTCCAGATCAGATAACTACCATCCGAGGTGGTCATTGGAGTCCTTTGAATTTGCATTATTTTCAAACTTCTTGTCAGTTTCTAAATTTTTACCCTGGATGCAGGCGCAATGGTTGGCCCCAGATCCCGAGCTGAGATAATGTCGGAGACCCAGGCCAGGAAGAGGCTCCGGAGGGAAAGGCGATTAGCAGCAATGGCCTCTGGAGGGGCTTCTACATCGGCTGCGCCCCCGGCCTCTAGTGCTGATATCGCCGCCGAACCCGAACCGGCAGAGCTTGAGCCAGGTAAAGTCCTTTACGCAGAATTTTTCCCTGTATCTTTGGTTTATATTTTGACTTATCTGTTCTCCTTTGCAGCTCTGCCGATTATGATTGCTGATGAAGAACCTGAGACTGTGGTCCAGCCTCAGGTTTCAGTTAATTCTGAGGTCCCCGAAGATGCCGGGGACGGCTCCAGCCTTCGCCCCCGGAAAAGACAACGGGGTGAAGGCTCCAGTAACCGTGACCCGGGGCCTTCTCAACCCCCGGAGGAAGTTATTGCTGAACCGGCTGAGGAGACCCTGCCTCAACCTGGAAATCTTCAAGACCCAATCCTGATTGGGTTCAACGAAGGGGATACAGCTCAGGATCCAGCCGTTGCTGAGAGGCTGAATAGGGTAGCAGTCCTTCCGGCGGATGCTGAGCTGTGTGGGTCGGTCACATTCCTGACTCTAATTGATGCCTTTATGTCTAACATGGCTCTGGTAAGTAATTTCCCTTAAATAGTTCTTTCTAGAGAACAAGTTTATCTATTTAACCTTGTCCCTTGAATAGATTCGCAGCCAAGAAATGGAGGTGGTGACCCGGTGCAAACGTTTTCTTGAAGAGTCAGTGGCGGCTCGGAGACAACTTGAGGAGTCTGAGAAAAGACGAGCCGAACTGACTCAGAAGACCACTGACTTGGAAGCGGGGATGAACCAACTTCGGCAAAAGGCTGAAGATGCCGAGATGAGATTGGCCACTTCCAACTCTAGGGTGGATGAGTTGGAAAATAAAGTGGCTGATCTGGAGCTGGCCTCTACTCAATCAGTTAATGAGGTTGAGTTTTTGAAGAAAAACATGGCTGATCTGGCGCAGAAACTTGAGTCTGAGCAGAAGATGAACAATTTGCTGCGCCAGAAACTAATTGACACCGAGATCAAGGCGATTCAAGACTTCAGAAAATCCAGCTTTTTCGAAGAGAATCTGCTTTTGATCCAAGGCTCAGCCATGGAGGTCGGCCAGAGGAATGCCATTGAGGCCTGCGCCCAAGTTCATCCTGATTTGAACAGAGAGGATCCTCGAATAGCCCAACTTTTCAACCCCCAGGCAGCTCAAGACTTTGATGAACTATTTCAAAGATTCGTAGATGGAGCTGACTTGAGAGAGGACGATAAAGATGAGTAGGCTTTAGGACTCTTCATTGTTTCTTTTTCTAGGCCAGGCATCAACGTGTATTCCTTTGTTTGCATGAATGGAATCTTTAAGCTTTTTGTCTCAATTATTTCCTCAGTCTTTAGTTTGGGACTAACTTATCATATCAGTCAATATAAACCAATTAATTCTCTTGAATCATAATCAAAATTATCAAGTCAGAATGAACCTGTCATTGGATCCGAGCTCAAAACTTTTGAAATCAGGCTGACTTGAAGTCGGCTTTGAGGTTTTGTTTGATTTAGCTGTGACTGATTTTCAAGAATCTTAAGGACCTGCTTCCTCATTCTTTTTGATAAGTTTCCTCCCTTTAAGGGGATTTTATGAATCCCTTCTGGCTCTTGTCCCGGACCTGCCGAGGTCCTAACCTTCTAGTTTTTATCTCAGCATCTCCCAAAACTAACTTAATGGTTCTTGACCTTAGATTCATAAGGGTCTTGGCCTTAAATCAATTCAAGAATTTTGTTTTAAGAGCTGCATAAGTTTTCTGCCTCAGTCTTGCCGAGGTCTTGATCTGCCGTTTTAATGGTCTTTCGTCTCGGACTTGCCGAGGTTTTAGTATTCTCTTTTATCAGACATTTGCCTCAAACTTACAAGGTCTTTTGCCTCGGACCTGCCGAGGTCTTGATGTACCCTTTAGCGGGCATTTGCCTCGAACCTGCGAGGTCTTTTGCCTCGGACCTGCCGAGGTCTTAATGTACCCTTTAGCGGGCATTTGCCTCGAACCTGCGAGGTCTTTCGCCTCGGACCTGCCGAGGTCTTAATGTACCCTTTAGCGGGCATTTGCCTCGAACCTGCGAGGTCTTTCGCCTCGGACCTGCCGAGGTCTTAATGTACCCTTTAGCGGGCATTTGCCTCGAACCTGCGAGGTCTTTCGCCTCGGACCTGCCGAGGTCTTAATGTACCCTTTAGCGGGCATTTGCCTCGAACCTGCGAGGTCTTTTGCCTCGGACCTGCCGAGGTCTTAGAAGATTTTTCGCTTCACTCGAGTCGTGTTCTGACTAACTTTTGAAAGTGGCATCACAAAAAACTTGTGTTTATATACAAAGCAGCTGCAGTTTACATCACTGATGCAGAAGTCTGAGATGGGAAACATGCCAGGTCCGTGGAAGAGTTTTCCCTTCCAGAGTTTGTAACTTGTAAGCTCCTGTTGGGAATACTTCAACAATGCGATAAGGGCCTTCCCATTTGGAATTAAAGGTCCCAAATGACTCAGCATGACTGACTTCATTGTCTCGCATCACTAAGTCTCCCACTCGAAAAGATCTCGGTCGCACTCGGGAATTGTAATGCTGAGAGATCAGATTCTTGTACTGGGCCATGCGAATGTGAGCTCGGTCCCTCTTCTGCTCTAGCTCATCTAGATTTATCCGCAATTCTTGACTGTTATTCACAGCAGAATGACAATCGACTCGTGTTGAGGTGGAGCCTATCTCTGCGGGAATGACGGCTTCTGAGCCGTACACTAGTGAAAAAGGTGTTTCTTTCGTTGAAGTTGAGGGAGTTGTCCGGTATGCCCATAGGACGCTGGGCAATTCTTCAACCCAACTTGTGCCCACTTTGTCTAATCGCTTCTTAAGCCCATCCTTGATAATTCTGTTTGCAAGTTCAACTTGGCCATTTGACTGTGGATGTGCCACTGAGGTAAAGCGTTGCTTAATGTGCAGATCAAGACACCAACTCTTAACCGGATCTTCAGCAAATTGGCGTCCGTTGTCTGAGATCAGGACCTGAGGTAAGCCAAACCGGCAGATGATATTTTTCCATAAGAACTTTTTGACTTGAGCCCCAGTTATGGTGGCCAAGGGTTCAGCCTCTATCCATTTAGTAAAGTAGTCAATTGCTACCAACAGGAATCTGACCGAGCCAGGAGCTCGTGGTAGAGGTCCCACCAAGTCCATACCCCATTGCACAAACGGCCAAGGACTAGATATACTGATCATTTCATGGCTCGGCAAATTAAAAGATGGAGCATGAGCCTGACATGATGAGCACTTTTTGACCAGCTCTTCCGCATCTTTGCGAATTGTGGGCCAGTAATACCCTGCCAAGTAGCACTTACGGGCCAATGAGCGTGCCCCAGAATGACTCCCACATATGCCCAAGTGCATTTCTCGGAGAATGTAATCTCCTTCGTCCTCAGGTACGCAGCGCAACCATGGTTGGGAAAATGATTTCCTATACAAGTGGTCATTAAAGAGTGCATACCTGGATGCCTTCAGTCGAAGTCGCCGAGCTCGCGACTTATCCTCAGGTTGAATCTGATGTTGTAGGTAAGTGATTATCTCATCCATCCAGGTGTTATGATAGTCTTGTTGTAAGACTTCATTTCCATCAAAAGCGCGATGTCTCACCAATTCTACAACAATCCTTTTTCCAATGGTGGCCGGGGTGGATGAAGCTAGTCGAGATAGTGCATCAGCACGCTTGTTTGCCGACCTAGGAATATGCTCAACACTAAAATGCTCGAACATTCCTCTTAGATGCTGAACTTTGGCCAGATACCGCTTCATATTGTCTTCCTTTGCCTCATAGTCTCCGTTAATCTGTGAGACTATAAGCTGCGAATCACTTCGAGCGGTTATCTGCTGTGCCCCCAGTTTCCGAGCTAAGCTCAACCCAGCAATCAGTGCTTCATACTCAGCCTCATTGTTAGTAGCCTCGAAATCAAAACGTAAGGCATATTCGGTCTCTTCCTCGTGAGGATTCACTATTAAGAGACCAGCACCACTTCCTTCCCTTGAGGAAGATCCGTCTACATACAAAGTCCAACTCTGTGCTGAGGGAGGATCTTCCTCAACTGAAATGCCCTCAGCCAAAAAATCAGCCAAGGCCTGAGCTTTAATTGAGGTACGTGACTTGTAACTGATGTCATACTCGGCAAGTTCCATTGCCCACTTGGCAGCTCGACCTGATGTGTCTGGCCGAGATAGAATCTGCCTTAGGGGCTGATCCGTCACCACGACTATAGGATGAGCTTGAAGGTAGGGTCGGAACTTCCTGGCCGCCACCACTAATGCCAAGATGACTTTCTCAGTGTTTGGGTATCGCACCTCGGCTCCATGCAAGACTTTACTTGCAAAGTAGATAGGCTTCTGAATTGCATCCTGCTCTCTGAGCAAAACTGCACTCACCGCTTCATGACAAGTAGACAAATAAATGTACAATGTCTCTCCTGGAACAGGAGAGGTCAGCATGGGCACCTCAGCCAGATGTGCCTTTAAGCCATCAAATGCCTCTTGGCATTGTTCATCCCAGAGAAAAGCTGTTCTCTTCTTCAAAATTTGGAAAAAAGGCAACGATCTCTCAGCTGACTTGGAGAGAAATCTGCTCAGAGCCGCAATTCGCCCCGTCAACCTCTGAACTTCTTTAATGTTCCGAGGTGGGTGCATATTTTCCAAAGCTTCAATCTTAGCTGGGTTGGCCTGCACTCCTTCTTTGGAGACCATATACCCCAAAAACTTTCCTGTTCGCACCCCAAAGGTACACTTCTTTGGGTTCAGCCTCATGCAAGACTCTCTTAGGATGACAAATACTTCACGCAGATTCGAGATATACTGATCAAGGACCTTGCTTTTAATCAGCATATCGTCGATGTAGACCTCCATAATTCGGCCTATTTGTTGTTTGAACAACAAGTTAACCAGACGTTGATAAGTTGCCCCAGCATTCTTTAAACCAAAAGGCATACTGATGTAGCAATAAGTGCCGACCTCAGTTATAAAGGAGGTCTTTTCTCGGTCCTCTTTTGCCATCATGATTTGATGGTAACCCTTAAAAGCATCCAAGAAATCAAAGACCTCATACCCCAAAGTAGAATCTACCAATCTATCAATCTTCGGTAGGGGGTAGCAATCTTTTGGGCAAGCTTTGTTCAAGTCTGTATAATCAACGCACATTCTCCAGCTTTTGTCCGGCTTAGGGACCACAACCGGGTTAGCCAACCAGATTGGATACAAGACTTCTTCGATGAACTTTGCCACCAAGAGTTTCTCTACCGCCCCTGCAATCACTTTGTTCCTCTCTGGTGCAAAGTTTCTTTTTTTCTGCTTAATGGGCCTGACCTGAGGATCCACATTAAGGTGATGTTCTGCTAAAGTAGTCGGGATTCCAGGCATATCTTCTGCTGTCCAAGCAAAAATTTCTGTGAATTCCCTTAACAGATTCTGAAGCTGAGCCAAAGTCTCTGATGGCATCCAAGTCCCAATTTTGATTGTATTCTCTGGCCGACCTGAATCTAAGATGAACTCCTGAACCGCGTCATCGGTTTGTAAACATTCGTCTGTTGGGGGAATGAGATCATCCAGAACAACTTGCTGGACGATCCCACTCCCTTGGGTGGCCACTGCGTAACAATTCTGAGCAATAGGGATATCTCCTTGCAAAGTTACTACTCCGCCTGGGGTAGGAAACTTCATGCTAACATGTAAGGGTGATATTATAGCTTCCAATGCCACCAACGCGGGTCGGCCTAACAGAATATTGTAAGCCGACCTCTCCTTAACCACCACAAAGTCCATCCACAAGCATCGGTAAGCAGGGGGTTTGCCAAAACTGACGCTGAGAGTAATCAGGCCAGCTGGCCGAACAGGCATGCCGGTGAATCCATACAAAGGAGAGGCTACTGGGGTCATTTGTGAGTCCGCCAGACCCAATTGCTTGTATACATGATAATACATTATGTTCACGGCACTCCCAGTATCCACATACACCCTACGTACCTCTACAATTCTATCCGGCGCCATATGAATGCATAATCCAATGACTAATCCCGTGTTATTAGAATCAAGCGGGACTAAATCCTCTGGTCCATATATCAACTCTCGAGACAACCTCCGTTTTTTCGGGGAAGGTCCAGTGGACGTACCTGACGAGCTGGGACCGCCGGGATTTGGCTGTGACGGACCACCCGAGATGGTGTAGATTATGGAATTGATTTGTGGCTGAACTGCAGCCTCTTGCTGATCTCGATCCCCATCATCATCCGACCTGGGATGTGCTGGGGGTACCTCAGGTCGGCACTTATCCTTCTGCTCATTCCTCCGGAAGTTTAAACGGTTATGAAGCCGAGAACGCGGATCATAGAATTGTTTTAAATGTCCCAATTCAATTAACTTCCGAATTGCTTGAGCTAATTGCCGACAATCTTCAGTGTCATGGCCGACATCACGGTGATATCGGCAATACAACTTTGGATCCCTCTTGTCCCTGGGTCCTGCCAAGGGCTTCGGGTCCGTTCTTAGGCCATCTCTTTCCATGACGGCCAAAATTCTATCTTTTGAAGCCAGAAGGGGTAATCCTTCTTGACCTCGCTTGCCTCGAGCACCAAGGCGATCAAACGCACTGCGCCGTTCGCGTTGGTCTTCAAGTCGAATCGCTCGGGAGCTGGGCCGAGCCTCCCGCCGAGTACTCTGCTCGGCTTCCTTTTTCAATCGATTCGCCTCCTCTCCTCGGGCAAACTGATGCGCCTTTTCCAGGCACTCTCTCAAAGTAGTAGGCCCCTCCTCGGCAAGCTGTGAAAAGAGGCGGCCTGCTCTGAGACCGTTAATAAATGCCGCGGCTTTCACTCCTTCATTTCGATCACTGACCTGCAGTGATTCGTCAGAAAAACGCCGCATATACTTCAGTATTGACTCCTCCGCACCTTGCTTCAGGGTCATAAGGTGCGAAGAATTCTTTATAAATGGCGCACTTGACACAAATTGAGACTTAAATTTTTGTGCCAGCTGTCTGAAAGAATCCACCGACTGGGGTGGAAGCTCTTGAAACCACCTTCTTGCCTTCCCCCGCAAGTACATGGGGAAAGTCTTACAACAGAGTGGGTCCGGTGCATTTTTTAAGTTCATTGCCGTCTGGAACTGAAAGAGATGATCTGTTGGGTCAGATGTGCCATCATATGTGTCCATCTTTGGCACCTTAAAACTATCCGGTGCTGAATACTCTGCGATATCCCAGGAAAATGGACTTTCCTGGACTACCCTCAAGTACTCCGGGTTAAGTTCTTCAGGTCGGCTCCTCGGCCTGCGAGGATCCGCTTCCTGTCGAACACTTTTAAATGATTTAGGCTTTATACCCAGGCGCTGCCTAGGCATGGGCACCGACTCTAGCGTAGTGGCTCTGTCTCCACTGCGCCTAGCGTCTGCCATAAACCCCTGGGGACGGTGAGAGGATTGCAACTGGGTCTTCTCCTTCGGATGAAAAGACGTAGAATCTTCCCCCCTATCCCCCGTCTCGGGTCTCTTCCCTTTAAGCCGTTCCACCACAGCTTCGAATACATCCAAGTTTTCAGCCACATACTTCATGGCCTTATTTCTCTCATCCGCGGTTATACCCGGGACCTTCTTCCTTTCTGGCTCGGTTCTCCTGGAATCCTGTCCAGGATGAACTGAGCGGGCCTCTTTTCGTCGTTGATGATTAGAGGACTCTCCTAATCCCTCTCGGGTGTCTTTACCCATTTGGGCTGACTTGTTTAAGTAAAACGGTACAGTTGATCAAAATTAAGTCACGGAGGTTCAGGCCCTCCTTCTAGCGCCAATATGATGATGTCTGAATTGATCACCAAGTAATCGTTTGATGTGGTGCCGTTAGAACTCCGTCAATTGTCCGTAGCAAGGGAACTGCTTACCTACACAAAGAGAAAGAGTCAGAGGACCCGGGATTTATGGCCCCGGGTAATACCCTCCGACGCTCAAGTCAGTCTGGGCCATTTTTGTAAGAGAGGTTTATATATGAATGAAGGTTTTTAGGAACTGAGATGTTCTCGTAAAACCTGTGCTTTCACCGTGAGGAAGATGAGTAATTTCTGTGGATTTGTTGTTACCTCCCCTCTCTCTCCTGCTGTTCGGCCTTTTTTATATGACGGCTTGGGCCAATGCATGGGCAGAGCTTTGATATTGTGACAGGCAAGGAGGTCAGTCAGATGACATTTTCTCTTGCATGCTCGCCACGTGACTCGATGCTGAGCTAAATAAGCTGGTTTAGGACACCCGGCTGGGAGTTTTGCCCGGTAGAATTACCTGGGGTAAACTCCTAGAACCGAGATGAGGTCTTCTAGAAGCGCTTTAGAGTGCCCGAGATGGCTGATGGTGTGGGACCAACATGCCGAGATGAAAGTGGCCGACTCTGAAGAGCAATGAGAGGCCTTTCGTGATGCTAGTGACTGATGCCAGTAAGGGTGATTTGAGACCAATGAATAGATCAGATCTTTGGCCGAGTTCAACTCTTTGGCCGAGATAGGACTGCGGGCCGAGATGAGACCTTGGAACCAAAGATGATTTAGGCCTTTTAACCGAGGTGAATTCCTTAACCCCTTGAGGGTACTGAGAGCGTATGGCCGAGATAACCATAAAGTCAAGTGGTTGTGATGATGATGGGGCCCTACGACCGAGATGAAATTGCGGGCCGAGGTGTGACCCTTGGAAGACCAATATTAGGACCTAAGTGCTGTTCATATGGCCGAGATGAAAACCTCTGACTTTGACTGTGGTGCCCCGGAGTCATGCTATCGTAATGATCCTCAAGAGTCCGGGACAAACCTCAATACCACATGTGGCCGGGTCGGTTACTGGGCCGAGCCATCATACTTGGCCATCTTGATACACTTGCTTTAGCGTTGACTGTTGTTGACTAACGGGGAATATTTTCTGGTTCATCAATACATGCACACACAGTTAAAGAAACATAAAACACATAAAATAATTATCCTTCATGCACACACGGAAAACGGAAATACATAAAAAAAATAACCTTACATGCACACGGTTAATGAAAACACATAAAATAAATAAACATCATGCAGCAACGACAACAAACAATCTTTACCTCTATATTCATCAATTTTCCTTCTTTTTTTTCGGCCAGTGACATCAACATACAACATTTATATATATATATATTCATCTTTCTGCCCACCGTTCATATATATAATCACCATCAAGATTCCATCCTGTACATATATACATAATTGATACATAAATACAACAATTACATATGTATAGTCAAACAGTTATGCAAATCACAACTATGTATGCTTGATCCAATTTTATACGAAAATAGCATAATAACGTTAGAAAAACATAGCAAATATAGCAAGAATACTTGCCTCGTGTCTCGATTATATGCGATAGAATTGAAGAATCACCTTTTTTTGCCTTAAAGGCTGCCGGCAACTTGTGTATCTTGAAGACTATAGGGCCGGCTGGAAGCTGGTGTTCCTGGGAGAAAAAAAGGCGGCCAATTTTGATTTTTCTGATGAATAGGAAGGAATCATGTTGTGTAAGTGTATAGATATAGATGCGTGGTAGGTAGAATCCTAAGATATTTAGGTTATCTTATTCTAATATAATTTGAATTTCTAATTTGATTTAAACTTTATCTATTTACTTCCTAGTCATATTAGGATTCAAGATTTATATATTTTTTGTTTTAATTTTCTTTTTCCTTTTCTTTGCCGCATGTGTTGTGTTTATATATATATATATATATTTTTTTTGAAAAATTTATTTGATTAAAATAAAGCCTCACTTATGGCGGAGGAAAACCATATTACATCAGTTCAGAGTAAGTGAACAAATGAAATAACGAACTAAGAAATACATATCTCCAGTCATATACGATATGCCGCATTAAAACCTTGCTAGGAAAAACCACCCTTGTGGATAAAACCCTAGCGAAGGAAAAAGCGTACATATTTATATGACTATCATTGAAATGCGTAGAATGGAAATATGAGTACAAATGTTGATATCCTTCAAATTGTTGCCGTTGCCGGAGAAAGCTGAAATTACGATGCATCAGTGTCACCTTCAGTAGTCCCGTCGTATCAAACCAAAGCTTAGGCTTGTCAATGAGTGTTAAGTTCTCCAAGAAGGAAAAACCATCATTTGGCAGCGCCAGACATAATCCAAGACATGAAATAGAAAGCACCAAGCGGTAGTTATAACACAGTGAAGAAAAATATAAACTGCAGGCCAATAGATAAGCAGACATACCGAACCTGCCTGGATCCCTGAGGAAACAGGCAGGATGTGTCAGAATTCGCCAATCCTGGTGGAAGACATACATAGTGATCCAACGCCAAAGCTCACGCCCCAAATGCGTGCCCAGCAACGTATAGTCAGTTGCGCAATATGAATATCCAGCAAGATCGAGGTTCCCGAGAACAGCATGCATCAGAGATTGCCGGCACACAAATATACATGCAGCAGCCAAATCAAAATATATATCACACAGGTCTAGTAAAACCAGCCCAATAAAATAAATCGATAATATATTGAACCCACCAAGGCTGCCTGCACCAGGAAAAGCACAGGCAGCAACAGTACACCTTTGCCAATCAATGCAAACATCCATGAGCTTACTGATCGCAGCATGTACCAAAACAGTTCGAGTATCCTCACCAAAGAGATTATGTGTACATGGAAAAACAATATGTGTGTAAGTATGGAGAATGCCTATGATAATTAATTGAAAAAAGGGCAGCCAACGTACCCGGCCTGCCTGTACTCCAACGAGTACAGGCAGAGAAAAATTGAGTGTGCCAATCCATTTGGAAGACGTTATGTTGACTGCCTACGCAAAGTGGCTGACGTGAGGTCCAAAGAAACTGCCGCCCAGACCATTGATGGTAGGCTAGAGGATGTGAAGAATGAAGTGCATGGCGACATCATTGCATGCTGAGCCAAATAATGAGCTGGCATATTTGCCTCCCTGAATACGTGTTTAGTTTCCAAGTTATGACGAGTGATATATATATATATGTATATATATATATATGTATATATATATGGGCACTCATGATGTCGTTGTAGGACCTGTATAGCACCACTAGAAAGGAGGGGTTGAATAGTGGGTACGGAAAATTTGGTTTTTAAAAAATTTTGAAACAAAAACCTCACTTCTGAAAACAGTCTTTGGTTTCAGACCCTGATTTGAAATGACTAAATGACCTAGTTACAGACCTTCAAAAATTATGAAATTCGGTGTGAATAAACTCTCAGATGTTATAAGTATCTCATAAAAATTTCAGAATAAAACTCCACTCCTAACCCCTTGAAAATACGTTCTTGGTCAGTTTGCGTGAATCTGCTAGAAACCGTGCTCCGACTTGAAAAATTTATTTCAATTAATTGGAGACTTCAAATGGGCTGAAAATTTAATGACAAGACCCTCAATATATGTATTTCAATAGTTTGAAATAATTTTAAAAAATTACTTTGGGAATTATATCAATCACGTTGATGTTCTCAACCTTTGCAACTCTGAAATTCAAATTGCACTAGTCTCAGAACTATTCAAGTTTGATTGACTTATACTTATCCAAATGAGTTGAAAATTGCGCCAAATAAAAGATAAGATATGTGACTATGTTTCTGAAAAGTTTTGTAATTTTTGATAAGCGTTTACTATTTTTTCAATCGCAACGAAATTGATGCAAAATGCTAGAAACTGAAAGTAAAGTACTGAAAATAAGAACACCAAGAATTTTATACTGGTTTGGTTAAAACAACCTACTCTAGTCTTCGAGGACACCTTCCTCGATTATCACTAAACACCAAAAACACCTTAAAACAAGGGTTACTGGAGTTATACACCAGCTCCACCCTTTTACAACCAATACAACCAAAACAACCAAACAAACCAATCACGAACACCACCACCAATCGAATGAAGATTTGATCACACCTTGATCAACCTTTTACAATAATGTATGAGTGTAGGTGGTATAATCAAAGCCTATACAATATTTTGAATATATTAACAATAGGCTTGAGAGAAGAAGAACAAGAAAGAAAAAGAGGAAGAAGAAAGTAGTAGAGCTTCTTGATCTTGAGAGAATGAGAGTTGTGTTCTTTAACTTGTTTGCACTATTCTTCTCTTTTTTTCCACGAAAGGAACGATTTTATAAATCAATATCAAAACAACTTTACAAAAGCCAACAACTCCTAACCAAAACGCTACTAGTCCCTATACAAACATAGCGCCACATAGACATCGTGTGCCAACAAAAGAGCTCTAAGCCTAGTCATGACATCTTTCACAAAAATCGACGGAGGCAAAAACCTATCCACAGTGTTATGCACAAGTTTGTTCCGCCAAAACCATCCGCCATGGGCCACCTCCCGGAATAGGTAGCGCCACTCCAGCGCCGTAGCCTGGAGACCAAAATTGGCGGACAAATTCAAATCCACCCACTCTTTGCAAGAGGAGGGCCGATGGAACGCCCGCCCAAACATTAGGAGCCACAACCAATCTCCAAACCTTATCCATCCACCAACAATCACGCAAATCATGAAGAGGTTCGGCCCCATAGGCCCCACACACCGCACACATCGAAGACGGACTGATATGCCGCCTATACAAAAAATACGTCGTCGGGGAGCGCATCATGTCTAAGTCGCCAAAGAAAGAAATTTGCCCTACCTGGTCCTTTCAGCTGCCATATGCTATGCCATGCCCGACTCTCCATATCCTCGGTCGAAGAAGTCTGGATGTGATAAGCACTAGCAAGCGAGAATTTGCCCGAATTCTCCGCCTCCCAACGTAGTCCAGCATGCACCTCGCAATCCTGCGCATACTATCCTCCATCGATCGCCCCATGCCCTCCAGTAAGGCCGAGCTACAACTACGAATGCTCCGCCAAATAGGGGAAACATCCCGTCTATCTGATGCACCCGATCGGCGAACCATACTTCGCCCGCAAAATCTGCACCCACAGCTTATCCGGTTCCGTCAACATACTCCATCCCAACTTCATCAAAATGGCCGTATTCATCTGGGCCAACCTGCGGATACCCAAGCCCCAAAACTCCCTAGCCTGGCAAAGCCGATCCCACGCCAAGTAGTGCAAGTGTCTAGTACCATCGATCTCCGCCCAGAAGAAACTGCGGATAATTTTTTCTATCACCTTGATCACCGAAATAGGGATATGAACTGTTTGCATTGCATAAGATGGGATGGCCGCCAGAACCGACTTAATCAACAACAACCTGCCCGCCTGGGAAGAACTTTCGAACTCCACGAGTTCAGCTTACGCCGCAAATTATCAATCAGAAAATCAAAAGTTCCAGCGGAAACCCTACCATGCAAGATCGGCATGCCGAGGTACATGCCCAAGTCGACCGTGTTTCGCATCTTCAGACGGCTCGATATTGCCTCAACGACAGGCCCTGTCCGTATTTTGTGAGGCAAAAACTGAGATTTCTTATAACTAATCGTTTGACCCGAAACCAAGCAAAACTCCTTCAACGTGCCCTCCATCACCGTAGCTTGCACGATAGTTGCCGACCCAAATAGCAAAAGATCATCCACAAAAAAGATATGAGAAAGCGCCGGACCGCCCGAGAAAGCGTGATAGGGATCCATCTATTCTGAGCAACAGCCGCATTAATGTTTTGGCTGAGCACATCCATATACAAAACAAAAAGATATGGCGCCAACGGATCACACCTGTCTAATACCCCGAGTAGGAATAAAGGGTTGCAAGCCGATTCCCATTCCATATAATCGGCATAGATGCCGTGGTCACTGTGAACATAATCAACTCCACCAAATCTGGGTTGAAGCCCGTCGACTCCAACACCCGCCGTAGGAACGGCCAACTCACCCTATCATAGGCTTTCTCTAAGTCAATTTTCACACCGCCATTAGCCCCTTTCGCCCCTTCTTCTTCTTCATAGTATGGATAACCTCATTCGATAAAATGATGTTCTCTACCGATTGCCGACCCGGAATGAAAGCGCACTGGTTGTTGGAGACCATCTTACTCACAAGCCCCTTAAGTCTGTTCGCGATAATTTTTGAAATAATCTTTGTACAAACGTTAGTCAATGCAATCGGACGAAATTAGGAAATATCCTCCGGGTGCTTAACTTTCGGTATAAGTGTGATAAAAGACTCATTCAACTCAACCGGGAATTGTCGTCTGCTGAAAGCCTTCAGAACAAATCTAATGACCGACTCCTTCACCACATGCCAATTCTTCTGATAGAAGCCTGGCGTAAAGCCATCGGGGCCTGGTGCCTTATGAGCACCCATCTGAAACACCGCACACTCAATCTCCTTCTCCGACATCGGCCAGTTTAAGAACCTACGGTCACAAATGTGATAAGTTTGGGAAATTCAGTGCGAAATTCCGGTGGTCATAGGAGTTATCATCGCCATAAAGTTTGACATAAAACTCGCGCACCAAGTGACATAACGTGGACTCATCCTCCACCCAAGTTTCATTCCCAAACTTCAAGCAGTTAATATCTTTCCGTCTCCCCTTATGGTGTCCAGCGAACGGTGGAAAAAGCGGGAGTTCTTCTCACCCAAAGTAACCCAATTCAAGTGCGACTTTTGTCTCCAGTACTCAGCCTCCAGGTGCATCAGTGTCCCATACTCCTCCTGCAACTTTGATTCCAGTGTAGAAAGGAAACGGGAAGGCCGCAGGGAAAGCTTACCACTGAATCCCGCCAAGCCTCGCTAAGCACCGACTCTTCTTATGGGCCAAATTACCATACACCTCCTTCTTCCACTCTAACAAATTAGACTTGAAAGAGTCTAAAGAAAGAGTAAAATCCATCCGGAAAATCAACCCAGGCGCTTAGTATAAATGAGTTGAACTCCTTGTGTTCCATCCACCCATTCTGAAACCGAAATCCCTGCTTGCGACGAGAACTAGAAGTCTCCGACGTCGTAGATAAAAGTATCGGATTATGGTCCGAATGGACCCTTGTGAGATGCTTAATACTCGCCTGCGGAAAGTGATCATACCAGGCCGCGTTACACCAACATTGATCAAGCCTTTGTTGGATATTAAAACGGCCCGGCTGGTTGTTGTCCATGTACCTCGGATGGAAAACTCCACACCCTGGAACCCACAAACATCCAACATCCGTCTCATCCTCTCAACCGAAAACCCCTTCACCCTTCTACCCCCCGCTTATCATCTTGACAAATGACTTGGTTAAAATCCCCCAACATACACCAAGGGATGTTAATATACCACTCATATTCTCCACAAAATCACAGAAAGTATCACGGATAGACACCACCGGTGACGCATACACAAGCGACATAACCCAACTAAGATTATCATTCAACAAAATCCCAACATTCATCATCTGCGCCGTACAGTTAAGAACCCTCAACGAGATTTATCCCCGTCCCAAAAACACCAAAGGCCACCCGCAAAACCCCTCGCTTCAACCGCCACCATATGCGAGAAAGCGAAGCTATCTAGAATCCAACATGCACCCCCACTATGCATACGAGTTTCAAGAAGAAATAAAATATCCGGCTTACCTCCCTTAATAAGGTCACCCAGAGCTGCGCGGAAGGATGTCGAAGCAGCTCCCCTACAATTCCAGGCAATGATCTTCATAAAGGATTAGGCATTTCATCCGGCCTCCCCGCTGGCCGAAACTTCCATCCTGTCGCACGTCACCCTCTACCTCAATCTCAACCAAGTCAGGTTCCCTCGCCAGAACTACGGGAATGTCCGGCGGCACACCCCCCGGCTGCACTCAACTCGTCGGCGGCTGATGCTTATAGTCCGCGCGCTCCCTGGTCGAGCCACGCGTTAAACGGCCAGCCTCCAACGGAGGCCATTCATCCAACATTTCAAAGTTCCTTACGAAACTTTCAAATTTTGATGGGTGCTATTTGTGATGTCTTGTAGGTGTCTAGAATTTTGCAGCCCACCCCTACCAAAGTTAAAACCTCCTTGTCCTCTGCTCGAACCTCCCTGACCGCGTCCTCCTTGTCTTCCCAAACTGTTACCCCACTTAGTAATGTCGCCACCGTCCGCTCTCCTCACAGTTGGATTCACACGGACCCGCGCCTTAACGGGCTCTTTCACACACGCACCTTCTTCCTCCTGTTCTCCCCAACTCTCGGATCACTCCTGACCCGGGCACTAAACGTCACCTCAGGGCCGCGGTCCTGGATCCCCATAAGATTTCTCTGTAAAACATTAGCCGGTTCTTCCTCCTCGTCAGCCGCAATGTCTCCATCCTCGCCATCGTCACTAAGGACATTAAACCTCGACCCTCCTTCGCTCCCCCACCATTGCTATGCTTTCTCCTAACAGTCGTTACAGGAACCGTGCCCACCTCAGTTTGATCAAATGATCCCTCACCATTTGGGTCCGGCGCCGACGATTATTTGTTGCAATCATCCAGGGACCAAAGGTGCTTGCGGAGTGGGGCTAGACACCCCCGTCCGAATGCTCTCATCAGGCACACTCTCCGTCGATTTCCCGCACTCATCCACCTTATGACCGTACGTCCACAGCTAAAGCAAATCAAACTCAACCCCTCATACTCGACATTAAACTTCCCATTAATCTTTAAACGCGAGACAAGGGGCTTCCTCAAGTCTACATCCACACAAATACGGGCATACTGCCCCCTTCCTGCCTTCATTGTTGTGAGGTCAACCTTAATAGCCCCCCAACAAATTCCCTATCCGCATAAGAAAGCCTTCTTCAAAGAATTCAAGATGCAATTTCGGAATCCTAATCCAAGTTAACGTTGAGCTAACAATATCCGACGACGTGTTAAAGAAAGGGCGCCATTTAGTAACGGTAATGTAGTGGCCTTGCAACATCCAAGGACCATTTTCAAGAGCAAGAAGATATTGTTCCTTCGAGTAAAAACGAACAACAAATACCCATCGGGGAGGTCAACGATTTCGAGCTTACCTCCCATCCCCCATAAATCCTGCAGTCGTCGCTCGAGCACCCGGAACGAAAACCCCTGCCCAAAACCTTCACCACCAACGCTCTTCTCCAGGGTTTCCACCACTCTCTGCATTCTTCAACAGACTTCAATCGACAAGCACCCGGGCTCTTCTCCGACATCCTCCCTGCTCATCGCATCATCGAAGCCCTCAAGAAAAATATCCATGGTATCATCATCCTCCTCAAGGCCCATGTAGATATCTGAAGGGTATTCTGCTTCCTGGAACAAGGTAGACCATTGCCCTTGCAACAATGGAGCAAGCGACGCCGGAGACCCAGGCTCCCCAACGGCGGGTCTTTTTGGTTTCTTGACACTCCTCTGCAATAGATCAACTTCCTCGGCACTAGGGACCGGATTATTGTCATCCATAACTGGAAGAAGATTCGAAATTAGGCGGAGTCCTAGGGCTCACCGGCGCAGGGCAGTCGCACCGACAATCGCACAAGGAGAGAGAAGGTTAGTAGTCTCCGTATAATTGTGGCTTGATTGATTTTACTATTCTTCTCTTTTTATCATATGTGGCCGCCCCCTAGGGTATCTTTCCTTCTTGAGAATTCTCTTTAATGCCCTTGGAAGATTGTCGTGTGTAGATATGACACCATCTTGCTCACTTGGCACATTATAATTGGAGGGATGACTTGGCCTTGCTTACTTGACACTTGATGATTGGTCTAACTTGTCATCATTTAGTGTGCTGTAAAAATCTGATTAAAACTCATAAAACATGTGCCAATTAGTAGTCAAAAGGTTACCAAACAATTGTTGAGAAAAATAGTTTGAGTGATTCACAATATACATGATTTAAATAACGTGTGTTTAAGAAGTGCATGATAAAATTTATTACTTGACACGTTTTTGCGACAAACTTGCCTTATATACTTTATATATCATGTTGCCGTAACAAGCCATAAAGCTTTAAAGCTTACATCAAATGACGAACATTTGTTGTATCAGAGGTCCTTAATGAAATTATGCAGGCAGTTATCTCCTCAGATCATAGCCCCATTGGTGGTGATCAGGCAGCTGCACCCACAAATAGAAACTCAGACACTCCATTCCAAGCGCCACCCTATCTTCTTCATTGTCAACGTCGTCACTTAGAACCCTCTTCTCCACCACTCACAAGATCAAGGACAACACTCTCTAACTCTTTTGATTGTTTATCAACTCAATGAAGATTATGATTTGGAATGTCCGGGGTATTTGCACTTCACTACAACGTCTCTTATCGTTATTACGTCGCTATAATTTACATATCTTAGTTCTCATTGTACCTAAATTGAGGCCATCTTCGTTGGTGTATTATCGTCTAAAACTCGGTTTCACACAGGCAGTTTCTGTTTGCCATGATAAAATATGGATTTTCTGGAGTGAAACTTTTTTACGTTTGGAGGTGGAACGTTTGGGGGTTCAAAATCATTCGATTCAATTTCAGTGGATCCCCACAGGCGATCGTTTTTACAGTACTTTTGTTTACGGCTTACATACTGTTGCGTCACGTTGTCCTCTTTGGGAAGATATTATGGCAATACATTCTGAGATTGATGTCCCTTGGCTATTAGGGGGAGATTTTAATACTTTTATGTCATTAGAAGAGCATAAAGGTCGATCTTCCCCACCTCTCTGAACATTGCAGGACTTTAATGATTGTGTATCTTCATGTTCGCTTCAGCCTATTAATTATCAAGGTTCGACGTTTACTTGGAGTGATGGAAGAGGCCTTGGCCATGTTTGGCGGAGACTGGATAGATACCTTTGCACGTCTAGTTTCTTTGATCTATTTACGGCAGTCTCATATCAGCATCTTAGTCGCATAACATCGGATCATTGTCCCATCTATCTTGAATGTTTAGCCGACAGATCTGGTCATACAGCTTCTTTTCGTTATCTGGACGTATGGACCACTCATTCAGACTTTCGTCATTTTGTTTCACACCATTGGCAATCTTTTGACACGATAGGTGGTATGAAAGGGTTCTACATCAAACTTTGGCAGATCAAGCAACATTTAAAGCAATGGAATAAGGATGTCTTTGGCAATATTTTTGATGCTATTGCACAGGCCGAAACAGAGACACTTCGTTGCGAGAGGGATTATGATAATCGTCCCATTGATGAGTCCCGCGAGTTGTACCATCGCAGTATGGCCTCCTCACTAAAACTGCAGCATCGAGCTACACTATTCTGGAAGCAAAAAGCAAATGCAAAGTGGATGCAAGAGGGTGACGCCAACACACGCTATTATCATCAAATAGTCAAGGATAAACGACGTCGTCAGACAATTAGTAGAATAGTTGACTCTAGTGGCGTGGAATATCAACATAATGTAGACATTGAGCAGCAGGCAGTTAATTACTATCAATCCTTATTTACAGCGGAACAATTGTCAGACCCATCATCTTTGCTCCAATATGTTCCCATTCTCTTAACGCAGGCAGATAATGAAACGTTGATGGCTTTGCCAGATCTCCAAGAAGTACAGAGTGCAGTTTGGGATCTAAGTCCTACCAGTGCAGCTGGCCCAGATGGATTCCCTAGTTTGTTCTATCGTAAATTCTGGCCTATCATTAAAAATGATGTGCATAAAGCTGTCCAAGAATTATTTCTTGGAGTGCGGCCACCTAACCAACTTGTGGCATCTCTTATTACTCTCATTCCAAAGGTATCGAATCCTCAATCGTTTAATGATTTTCGTCCCATTTGCTTGACTAACTTTTTGGGCAAAGTTATCACGCGTCTCTTAGCAACGCGTTTATCGGATTTTCTCCCATGACTCATATCTTCGGAACATGCAGGATTTCTAAAGGGACGTGGTATTAATGATCATATTTTTCTAGCTCAAGAAATGATTCATATCCTAGATAAGCATGTCATGGAGGTCATGTTATAGTTAAACTAGATATGGAAAAGGCTTTTGATAGAGTGGATTGGACATATCTTTGTCAGCTTTTGCTGAAATTTGGATTGGATGCCAAGCTTGTGCGGATTATCCTGAACAATCTATCGGCTACACGATGCTCAGTACTCATCAATGGTAAGCCTTTGGGATTTTTCCCAGTCACCCGAGAGGTCAAACAGGGAGATCCTTTATCACCATTGTTATTTATTTTGGCCTTAGAGGTTTTTCGTGTGGCATTAATGCATTAATACGTTCGGGTGAATTACGGGGTTTTCAAGTGGGCCGTGTACCACAGGTATCTCATTTGGGCTTTTCAGATGATTGGTGGTCTTTCTGAATGGCAGTACATCTAACATGCAAACGTTTCGTCAATTTTTGGATATATATCAGTCTGTTTCAGGGCAATTAGTAAACTTTCACAAGAGTCAATTAGTGGTAGGGAAAAATGTGGCAGGACCACGAGTGGCTCAACAGCTTAGCATGCGTTTGGAGACTTTACCCATTAAGTATCTTGGGTCGTTTTCACACAAGGGTATCAACCGTTCAGTATATTGTACAGCTCAATTAGAACACTTTGACAAGCGCCTTAATGCTTTGTCGTCAAAGTTGCTTTCCATGACAGGTCGGGTGGCCCTTATAAAGCATGTTTTGGCTACTATGCCAATACACTTTATAGCAAGCTCAAGATTGCCTAAAAGTGTCATAAACGTCTTGAATAGGAAAATGTCTTCTTTTTTATGGAATGGTCGACATCATTGGATGTCTTGGACCCAAGTTTGTCGACCCATTGAGAATGGAGGTTTGGGTATATGCAATTTAGAGTTGATTCAAAAAGTATATGACGGGCACTTATGGTGGAAATATCACATCTCTGGTTCATTATGGGCTATATTTAGCCGAGCTAAATATGGCCGAAGGAGCGAGACTTATGCACATATTTATGACTCGTCTGTTTGGAAGCGCATTTGTGATATTCATAACTACATGCAGGATAACGTTGACTCTTCCCAGGATGGATTTCATTGGGTTGCTGACCCCACTAGACAATATACTATTAAGTGAGCCTATTCGTTGTTACATTCGCAATCCCCTTTATTTGCTTTCTCAAAACATATTTGGTGGTCCACATCACCCCCGGGGGGTTAAATTGTTTTGTGGGCGTTTATGGTGTCATTCTGTTCTGTTGACAAATAATCTTTGAGCATGGCAGGCAATCTATCCATCACAATGTGTTTTTGTTTAACGCAGTCGGATACTAGAGATCATACATTTTTGCATTGCCCAGCAATCAAGTCAACGTGGATTCAAGTAGCAACCTTGTTCTCGGTCCCTATGCCTCGTCACACTACTATCTAAGCTTATCTGTATTTGTGGTGGCGTCAAGCTTCAGCTGATACAATGCAGGGTCATTTACTAGTGGTGGTCCCAGCATTAGTTGCTTGTGTTATTTGGAAAGAGAATACCTCCATCAAGTTTGGAGATAACACCTTTTCGGCTAGCCGCTTATTTCATCAGATCCGTACAACTGTATATACGTGGTGTGCATCTGTGCAAGGTCGTAAATTCGCTCATTCACTACCTCATCTAGTTGCTCAAGGATTTTCACCACAGTTAAAACTACGCCGACACAGATTGGTTAAATGGACTTTGCCGCCTTCCGGCAGAATGAAATTGAATGTGGATGCTGCTGTAGGCCGCAGCAAGCTGCTGCGGGTGCTATTCTGAGTGATGAATTCGGACATTTTATTTCGGCTGTTTGTTATGTATTACCATGTGTTTCTCCGGTTCGAGCTGAATTGATGGCTTTGTTGCTCTCCCTCCTTTACTATGCCATGACTTATGATGGGCTGTATGTAGAAACGGATTGCCGTCAGTTACTTCATTTGGTGTGTCATCCTTCACGCTACACTGGTTCATTACTCTTGGATATACAACAAGCTACAATGATGTTGCGTCTCAATACTTCTACTCTTTGTTATTGCCCACGTGAGGCTAACACGGCTGCGCATGGTTTAGCACGATATGGACTCACGCTACAGGAGTCAAACTCTATACATCAGAAGCTTCTTTGCCTTGCGATGTACGAGGCTCCTTGATTCTGGATGCTTCTTTACCTAATCTTCGACTATGATGGAATGGTGTGCAATTTTGGGGGTTGCCTATGCCAACAGTTGGTGTAGGCATCCTTGGTACGTCTCTTTTTTATCATGCTTTATGTGTCTCTGCATTACTTTCATTCTTTTCACTGTGTCCGTGGGAAACGTCTTTATTTTTTGCATGTTTGTTGAGGAACGGACAAGACATATGTTGCTATCATTTGGGACTCATCACTGCCGCAATTTCAGTAGGAGGTTGCCCATGGTCGTTTGACTATGGACAACTTGGGTATGGTTTTCTTTTCCTAAAGCTTTCCTTAGGGCCAATAAAGGTAGCTGGGTTCATGATCTAATTGGTGTACGCGGTACTGCCTTGGAGATGCGAGGGAGGACGCGGGAAGGTCTCCGCCAGCTTGCTGATACATTAGACTCCATCTGCATCATGGAGCCTCCATTGTTTAGGGTTGTGCTGTTCCATTCATTTCTTTCTTTGTATTCGAGTTCTTATCAACCGTCTCGTCATATGAATATGTATGCTTTTTCCCTCGTCAAGGTTTTATCCACAAGGGTTGTTTTACTTGACAAGGTTTTAATGTGGCATATCATATATGACTGCAGGTTGCACATACTTGCTTCGCTTTATGCGCTATTTGCTTACGATGACATTCCCATGGATGTAATATGGTTTTCTCACACCACAAGTGAGGATTTTTAATAAAATTTGCTTTCATATAAATATATATATATATATATATTCAGATTTTTTATAAAAAGGGACAATACACATATATTTCGACGTACTACCGACAGGTTACATATATTACAAACATACGTCAACGTAACACCATTACACTTACCTCATATTTATGAGTATATTCAGATCTTATATCATATGATATAAGTCATGGAGATGACAAAATTATTACGACACGTTACAAGGTTGTAAACCGAAAATTGTCGTATCGGGTGACTACTGAAACTTCGCCAACGTGTCACGTACTTGCCATATATAGATGGCCAGCCCATATACTCTAAATAGAGCCAAAACTTTCGTGGCTTACATGGTATATTCAGCCATAAAATCATTCCATGTTGGCACGCACAAATCAGCCCCAATTAAGGCAAAATTATGGAGATTCCAAATTCACTTTTTTAGGCATACGCCAATTTTAAACAGCTTATGAGCTGAATATTTAACTTATTTTATGTATATTATGTGTGACATAATATATAAAACATGTGCAAAAATTTTGAATATAATCGAAGAAAAATCGCGTAATCGACAAAAGTCGAAAATTCGGTTTTCTAAGAACACAACAGATGGAACGTTTTTGGCATGACATGTAACATG